>JAUMHM010078224.1:0-13771 GCA_032362435.1 Melikaiella ostensackeni
TGGTATAGATGAGATTCCAAATGAAGTCTGGAAATATGGGGGGACAGAATTAATAGAATGGGCATGGATAATGTGCAGTAGAGTACGGAGAGGAGAGGGTTGGCCAGAGCTATGGAAGGAAGGACTAGTGGTGCCCATAGTGAAGAAAGGCAAAGGAGAGGAGGTTAAAGAATATAGAGGAGTGACACTAATGCCAACATTGTATAAAGTATATGTGAATGTTTTGTCGGAGAGGTTAAAGATAGAAGTTGAGGAAAAAAAGAGCCACAGATATATGGTGAGAGAAGAAGCGCAAAGAGATAAATTGAGTATTAGAGCGGGAAAGAGGGCATGGACATTTGAGACGAAGCTAAGGGAGGGAAAGGAAGGGTTGTTAGCGAGAAGGTTTTTGATAGAGGTAGAGGGAAGGAGAGGGAGGCAATAGAATTAACGAGACGGGAAAAAAAGAAGGGAGTTCTTCAATGCTAGAGATATAGAAGACGGAACTGAAGTAAAGTATGAAGAACTGGGAAAAGGGGAGAGGAAAAGACAATTCATAGAAAGATGGGGGATGATTGAGGAATCAAAATATGAAAAATGGTATAAAATGATAAAAAAGGAAGGAGTACCAAAGTATTTAGAAAAGGGATGGGGAAAGAGAAGATGGACAAGAATAGCAATATTCAGATTAGGAAACGAGGTAAGGGAAGGGATGTATTGGTGAAAGGAAGAGAACAGAAAGTGCAGAATCTGTGAATGGGTAGAGGAAACATGGAAGCATGTATGGGAAGGATGTAGGAGAGGAATGGGAGATAAAGGGAGCTGGCAAGAGAATGTGGTAAAGATTCTAGGGGAGGATGGATTGGAGCAAGAGTGGATGAAGGAGTTGGAGAAAGCTAGAGGAGTGAATGGAGGTACGAGAGGAGAGAAAGAAAAAGGAAACGGAAGTCGCTCAGATTAGAAGCGTAAAGATTCATGTTACGTGTACAAATACACGTGAACGTGTATTTACCACAGTATTTTATTTTCGAACTCTTCAAGCGATACAATTACTCAGTTCTCACTCACACTAATGAAAAGATCGTAGAAAAGATCGTAAACTTGCAAGTAAATAAACACGAGCTTTCAATAAACAAGCGTACCTGATGGGTCAGTTTAATTCTGAACGATTCAAAATCGTACGATTTCGATTTAGCCGGAGGCCATTCAGGCGACCCCCGAAACCCGCACTATCTCGAGATCTCAGTGTTATTAAATAAATTTCATGTGAGAGTGCACAGCAGGTTAAGCGGGCGTATGTATTATTTACTCATGTTTGCGAGAAAATGGTACCCTTGGATTCCGTAGAATCAATTACGGAACCAAAAAATGAAAACGATTTCCATGCCCATCATAAATATAAAGTTTGGTGGACTGTGCAAAAAGATAAGGGGGATTATTTGTACAATGCGTACATTCTTCTATTAGGTAGTTAATATAATTTAAATAATATACTATAATAATTTTCATATTAATTGAAGTGTGAGAAATTGACCTGTAATAGATAAATAACGTTACTATGTTTTTATAAAATAAAATTATCAAGTAAAGTTGCTTGAAATATTTGTTTAAATAAAAATGATATTTTAAAAACATCATACCTATATATTTACTACAAAGAAGTCTGATATCTTGTAGACGAAAAGGGAAAAACGTCTAAAATATCCAAAAGAAATAACGATCAGATCAGATAATAATGGAGGCATTCGCAACAGCCATTGCAAAAAGGTAATAAGAATAATGAAAAATGAGGTAAAAATTAAGAAAAAGGAAAAAAGAGGATATCATATTAATATGCATATAATTATTGAAATTATTGAAATCATCAATATTATTAAAATTATAATAAATATTTTTTGTAATTGTATTTCTATACATTCTTTTCTATAAATTATCACTATAGATGAAATAAACATAACGATTCCAATGAAAATTAATATTATTCAATCAATAAAAATAATAAATTCAATAATGCATGAATAAATTAAATTAATAATTCATTAAAAAGGAATAATTTTTTCAATTAAAACAAAAATAAATTAAATAAAAATATGAAACTTCATTTAAAAATCTATTAATTGATGAATTAATTAATCGGAGAAGGGGATATAAAAATTTTTAGTCTGAGCGCAATGGCTTCTCACCGCTCTTAAATTTTTTTTAAATTTCATTTTTGGGAATGTATTTCAACTAATTGCTTAGCTTCCATAATACCAGAAAAAATATTTGTAAAGTTGTAATTTTTACATTATGAGGATCCGTTTGCGCTCAGATTGAGATTTCCCTTCTACCATCCATAATAGCATCACTGATTTTTGTAGAAATGAAGAATGTTTATTAACAACATAAATAATAATTTTCTTGACAGCACCTGATGGAGAGAAAGGCAGCACAAGAGACATCTTTTCAAGCGAAGAGACAGTAGAATTAAATAATTTAAATTCGATGAATTCTAGCGACATCGCACTGATGAATAGTGATGTGGATTTTTCAGTACAACATGGTTAGTATATTAAATCTAAGTTATAAATTTAAAAAATTTCCGCTTAGAATGATTTAATTTGCAGTTCAGTTCATTAAGTAAATGTAAATAAATCTGTGCAATTTCGGCTTGTATGTATATCAAGATCAGTAGGATTGAAGAATAGTGAGTTAGAATCTTCATTTTGGAATAGACAAATTTTAATTCAAATTAGAATTGTACAATAAAATTATTTTCAGAAATTTGATCAGCTTCTATGAGATTTCTTTATTTTATTTTCCATTTATTTATTCATAATTTGAAGAAATATATTTTTCTTATTTAAAGATGATCAAAGAGAACATCAGGAAAAACAACTTCGTGATTCGACGAACTTCAGGGCTCAAACTTGAGAAACAGAATCAACAGGAACAGCTCCTCGAAGATCAGCTTTACCTTCTTGGCCCGATGAAGAGGCATATCAAGAGGATGCCAATGAACCTGACGAGGCAAATACGGACTATCTTCACTATCAGCGTCCTGAACGAATTAATGGCGAAGAGGTATGCCAATTTACGCAATTATTAATTCTTATTGGTGCAATTTTCTATAGTTTCGATTTAACTATTCCAGACCTACTTTATGAAAAAGTCACTGATTCCGGTGTGAAGGAAATAGATCGATACATCAGGGTACAAAAATATTGGAAATATCTTTCCGATAAAATTTACGACGTCAGAAGCTGTTTGAAAAAAAACGCAGAGATTGATTGAAATCTGCTAAATGGTCCATCTAAATACCACCCTAATAACGGTGACCAATATCTCAACCCATAGAGTCCACACTAGTGCAAATTCGCACCAGTGAAATAAAAGTGACTTTCTATAGAAAGGTGCCTTTTTCTTTATGATTTGTAAGAGTGGATGAGTCTAACAGGGTTTTGGAGCTGATTTTTTGTACTTTCAGAAAAAAAATAACATAACTGGAGCAAAATGAAAATGAATATTTTTTAGGAGAGTGTAAGTTAAGTTAACGACGAAATAACTAAAGAAAAATGCTTTGCGTTTTGGAAATTCAAGTCACTATAAATATTATTATTATTATGTCATAATATTTGTGTAATAAAATGAATCGGGCAAAACCATGTTTCTTTTGCTTATAATAATTTGCGCTTACCATTCCCTGCCACTTACTTTTATCATTATATTCTTAATGAATTCTACAAATTATAAATTTGAGTACATACTATTATCTGCCATCACAGATTTATAAGTACATATTACTGAAAAAATTTTTTTCACGCCGAAACCGATGTCGTAAACGACGCCGGAAACGAGTCGTATTCGTCCCAAATTCCAATCTTGTTTCCGACCTCGTTTAGGGTGTCATTTTCGGCGTAGTTTTCGACGTCGTTACCGATGTCTTATCCTACGTCGGATTTTTCAGTAGGGTTGCTACATCGATGTGATGCTTTTTCTTGTGATGCCAGTAAAACCTTAAGCTGTAGAAGCAAAAAGTACGCTAAACTAAACCAGTAGGTCACAGCCATTTTCCAGAATACGAGTTTGTAGATTGTCCTGTATCGAGTTGATGTTTTTCCGTCTAATGCTCGCTAAACCTCTAGCTTTACAATCGAATAGTACGTTAAACAGCCATCTTTCACAATAAGAGTTTGAAGAATGACGACGAAGTGCTGCAAATGATTGGAAATGTGATAGTATATGCTTACAGGGTGGTCGTTTTAACCCAGGAAAGAAATTCCCAGTCATTTTCCGTTTTAAAGAAAAATTTCACAGACACTGAAATTTAGATTCCGACTCTTAAAGCTAACAATTTTTATCATTTGAATTCATAAAAACTGAACTTCAAATTAAAACATTCAAATTGGAAATATTTTGAACATTAAAATTTTGAAATAAAAGTTAAGAAATGTTTTACTTCAAACGCTCAATAATCTACACGTATAAAATGGAAGCCTTCAACAGTTTTCAGTCGAATAATTCTAAATTAAATGTCGCTAAGGTGTAAAATAATTTTTTTTCAACTTCCATAAATTGTACAGATTAAAGATTCGAGAAAATATAAATCCACGTTATTATTTTGAATGCTCCAAATTGAAGAATCAATGAGAAGAATAAGAATGAATAAATTACATCATGTTTAGCAATTTTCAGTTGAAAACATTCAAAATTGAAAGATTAGAATTTTTTTGATAAATTCTTTTCAAATTACAAGCTAAATTATTTTAATTTAAAGTCATTAGAAATTATTCATTATTCAATTTTTATTTCTACACCAAAATTTATCTTGAAATATTCTCTTAAAATTATTTTCTTTTTGTAATAAAAAATCACTTCAAATTCTCCTAGGAATCTTACGAAGTTTTTTTATTATCTTCAGACCTTCTAAAATCCTTATAAAGCTCCAACATTTTATTTCAAAGATTTGAATTTTTTTCAGATTTTTTGGAATCTCTTAAAATTTTAAATTTTAAAATTTTTTTTAAAAACTATCAAATATTTTTTTTAATGATTCTAGTGTTTCCTAAGACTTTGAATAAATCCTAAAAAATTACGAAACTTGCCTTCAAATCTCCCAGATTCTACCTATATTTTATTTAGAATTTTTCGAAATCTTTTTAAGATCCAAATTAAGTTTTAATTTTCTCAAATTATTTATTTCTCAGTTGTTATTCATACATCAAAATTAAAAGAATTTCTCTCACAAGTAAAAATTTTTAAAAATAAAAGAATTAAAATTGTAACGTTGAGAGATTAAATTTAGCTCTCTGAAATTTTAACGATGCAAGACTATGTGTTTTAAACAATTCAGTTGCAAAATGTTTATTTTTTAATATTTCATTCATAATTGCTTATTTTAAATCAACAGTCAAATATTGATAACTATTAAAAAATTGTTCTTTTCCTCAACTGAAATTTTTTAATTGAATGGGTTAAAAATGGAATATTTTGGGCTGAAACAACATTTCTATAGGATTTGAAATTTTTTGAAAGCGCTTAATTATAGATATATTAATTTTCAATTATTTTGAAATCGAACCTATTTTATTTAATTTCAATAGGACGCTAACATTTGTTAAACTACTAACCCTATCGAATTGAAGCAGTTCAATTTTCAACTTCAAAATATGTAAATTGTTTGATGTTGAACAGATTCAAAATCTTCCTGTAGAATCAAAAAATTATTGTTTAATTTTGAATACTCGAATTACCTTCCAATTTTGAAAATCATTAATTAATTTATATTTGCAGCTGATCAACTTGAAATGCTTTTTGTCGAAAGAATTCAAATTCAAACGCTTTTTATTTTTCATTGTTTAAGTCTTCGAAATCGCATTTGAAAAATTCTCAAATTAAAAATGTTCTCTCAAAAATGAAGACCTAAAATGGAAAATTTCGATAGTTAAAATAAAATTTATTTTAAATTGCATTATTTGTATATCATGTGACATGAAATTTGTGACATTTCAAGTGATTTGATAGATTTTTCTTCTAAAAATTTGTAGGATTCCCTGTCAAGAAATAAATTCACTGTCATTTTCCGATCTAAAAAAATTCTTGGTCATTTCCCGGTTTTCCGGTCCAGCGGCCACCCTGTGCTTATCTTATACAGGTTTTTAACCGTGTGCATGCGATTATATAGGTCAGGCCACGGAATCATTTAAGAAATTAAAAATAGTGTCAATAGTAGCATAAATTTTGAAAGATAGTTGCAAAATAGTGTCACGCAATTTTTTGAATATTAAATCGCGGAGTGAACTATTTTTGAAATTTGGTATATATAACATCTTCCATAAAATCGCATGAAATTCTTCCGAATCTTTGAAAGTACCCTGAAAGCTTTGAAATCCGTTGAAATCCTTTAAGAAACCCTGATATCTTGTTCTTGGAAAACTCGTCAATGTTTTTAAATCCCTTGAAATCTTTAAAATCCGTAGAAATACCTCGAAATCTGATCATTTCTTCTAAAATACTATGAATCCCTTGAATCCGGTAAATTGTTTCGAAATTCTTGAAATCCGAGTTGATCATTAAAAATTCCTAGAAATTGCATTTCAGGTTTTTCCTAAAGTTCTCTAGGAATCCAAAATATCATTGATGCCCACTGAAATCTAAAAAAAACCCTTGAAGACCCCTTAAATCTCTGGAAAATTCTCCAACTTTTGTAAACCCCTTGAAATCTCTAAAACTTTCCTTTCGTCTTATGAAATCATTGAATTTCTCTTGAAATCCTGTGAATACCTGAAATATTGTAAAATTCCATCACATACCTTGGAACTTGGTCAATACCTAAAAAATTCCTTCAAATTTTCGAAATCTTCTGATATAAATTGAAATTCCTCAGAAATGTTCAAATCCCTTGAAATTTTCTATAATCCTCAAAAATTCCTCACAATCTCATAAAATTCCTCCAAATATTTTAAAATTCACTATATTCTCAAAAATCCTTTGAAATTCCCTGAAAATCCATTGAAATCCTTCGATATCTTTGATGGATTTTTAAAACAACTCAAATTTTCTTGAACCCCTAGAAATTTTCTGAAATACCCTCAAACCCGTTGGAATGCATTAAAAATTTTTAAACCTACAAAGACATTTGAGTTCCTATAAAATTACGTAAGCCCGCCAAAGTCCCAACAACTCCCTTCAAATACTTTGTAGTTTTGTAAGTTATCTTGAAACTTGTAATATCTCTTTAAATTTCTTCAAAAAATTTGGAAACTTTAAAGTCCTCTGAAATCAGATGAAAGTTCTTGAAATCTCTTAAAACCCCTTACGATTTTCTAAAATCTCTTAGAAACTTTTAGAATACTGTAAAACCTTCGAAATCTCTGTAATCAGTTGAAATTCTTGAAACCCCTTCGGAATTTTTGGAAATGTTTAAAATCTCGTGAAGGGAAGTAGTAGCATTAGTGTCATTTTTCTCGGAATAGTAGCAAAATATTTCATCGTTAATAAAGTGTCAGTAGTGACATGAGTCCGAGGCCTGAGGGCAGATGCTTCTTTTTTCTTCTTCTTTTCTTCTTATTCTTCTTCAGAACAGCACCACTCTTTGGAGATCTACTGTTTACACCTGATGGATGAAGATTTAGAAAGTGTCTTCGAAGCGTTTCTAGAATATGGGCACATGAAGCAGAATATGCTCTATTCCAGACGAAATAAGTTAATAACTCTCGTAAAAGCTCGGAGTGATTCCAACTGCAGTTGTGTCGAAAATAAGGTGATACGTCATCCCCTCTTCCTGCGCTGTAAACATAAACATTGTGAACGTTAGTATATTTTCTGATAGCAAATAGACTCATATTGAATGCAGAGGGAAAGAAGAAGCTTACAGGGCAATTTCTGATCAAGTCTTTGGAGTTTTCTTGGAAGTACTTGAATATAAAATTCATCACCCATCGATCATCCACTGTTTCAGCATCCGTTGGAGCTTTCCCTTGGGCGTAAGCAAACATTATTTCTTTATGTTTATCGAACTGCATTCTAACGTTTTCAACGGAATGTCCCATCAATTGCTTGAAGTGATAAAACAGGTACTCTTTTCTCAGTAATAGAGACCATTGCAGAATCAAATCCTGAATCGTGGGCAGATTATCGAAATCATTAAAAAAGTCACATTGTGCTTTGAAAGTGGCCATTAAATTCAACGGAAACTTCAGTTTTATCTGCAGGATAAATTTCCGGTTGCCAATTTACTGTACCCCCTTCAGCCGTATTACGTAGCTTGGCTTGCTTTGATGGTACTATTTTACTATTCGAGGGGAGACGCTTCTTCTCCGGTCTGTTTAGATGATTATTGTGTTCTCTTGAAGCATCAAAAAGAGACACATAACCAGTGCCATGCGTTTCGTTCATATTCCTATCATCAAACATGTCAGGATAAGATTTTACGATTTCACGAGCCACCCTTCTCAGAACTGTAGCAACAATTTTATAATTTATTTGACGCATCTGACTGATGACACGAAGAACTGCTTCAGTGACTGTTGTCTTCGACCTGATAGCAGCCTGTACTTTTTGCATGTAACAGACACTGAGATTCGACCAATCGTAAGAATAATTTTGACACAAATTCAAGTTATCCAGTAGCTCTATTGGAACATCTCCTACAACTTCTGGTGCATTTACTACAAGGACTTCAGCGTGGGCGGTCAGATTGTTCTTGTTTGGATTTTTGTTTTCTTGTTCACAAAGTTCATTTACAGCTGGATCAACAGCATTCTTCGCCTCTGACTTGCCCTTCTTTGATTCACTTCCTTTTATTACAGCCTTTTGCCAGTTCTTCTTATTTTCAAGGAGCACGAAAATTTACTCCTGAAAAAAATTCAGGACGTCATCATTTTCTATCAGTGTGCCATGTTCTTAAACGTGAAGTTGCTTTCCTTGAATTTTCATCTTTGTACTTCCTTTCTTAATGACAGCATCCACCGACCTATCTGCAAGAGGGAAAACTTTCTTCGTCGTATCGCCGGACCAGACCAGAAATACTCCAGTCATCTGAAATCAATGAAAGTCACAAATGTGATCTGACAGCACATCTTTCAATTTCAATAAAATGAGAATCTCAAGCCTACTATTTTAAACCTAGAAATTTTTCAGACCGTTTGGACATTATTCAGAATCTCCCGGGTGAAACATTCGGATAGGAGTCCTACCTGAGCCAGTCCAAACCAATCTGAAATCTGTGTCCGTGCCAATCGAAATAAAAAAAAAATTTCAATCCTAACTCGGATTCACTCTGACTGAAATTTCAGTGTGTATTAGGGTGGGTCGAAAATAATAAGTCTGGAACTCGAAATCGCTGAAACGCGAAAAAGTATCGTATCGGGATCGTAAAAAGTATAATTAATTTGGAATTGATAGATATGCGGGTTGGCACATTCGTGACTTTTTATCAGTTAAAAACTCTCTTTGACATAGCATGAAATGCAAGATAAGCAATGTAGTATATTCTTGAAATACTCTTACTTCTTCAATTTCCGAATGTCCGGGTCGAAAGGTGCGTATTCAGGCACGTATGCTAACGTTGACATAATAACCGTTCTAGGACTGAGATGAGGAGACAATAAAGAGGAATAATCGAATACTTCGCTGCATTTACTGAGCTCTACAGCTTCTTAAACACCCAATTCATGGTAGGGTATAATTTTTCGTGTGCAGCCTATGAAAAGAATATTCGTGTACTCAGCATTGATCAAAATTAGCTCAGTTCGACATGAGATGAAATTTCCATACATACTCTTTCCAATGCAAACGCTCATATTCTCGGTGTATTCAATACTTTCAAAAGTTACGTTTTTAGAAACGCGTAGGTTCATTATTGTGGCTTTCTTAAAAACCGTTTCTAGAAGTAAACTGATTTCCCTACTATAATCTTCGGGCTTGTGCTCGAGAGCATCAGACGCGATCATGACGGTTTTAAAAGTATCGCGATTCAAGCATTGCATCTCTTGATGCTTCTGGTCGAGAGTTTCAGTTATATTTTTGAAGTTCTAAGTGTATTTTGCCGTGGTTTTGCAGGGTTAATGCTTGCTTTCCAGCCTGATAGTTTCCAGATGCTTTAGGGGACCTAACTGAAAAATTAGCCCCGGAGAGTGGCTCATAAAATGTTTGGGTGTCAAAGGTACCATATATTTGGAAAGCATTTAATTCGCAACTTGAAACAGTTCTCAAATTTTTGTTGAAACAAAAAGATTTGTCCAGTAGACAGTGCAGGCGCGCAGGCAAAAAACATATGTCTCGCAAATGTAAAATAATTTGTCGTACTAAATCATTAGCTTCCCTTACATATGCCAACTTAATCGGTGCGATGCAATAAGTTCCCCTATTATCCGTAGAAAGCCTGAAATTGCGCATTCGATAATTCAACGAATCATACCAAAACCACTTATTTGTTACGAAGTTTTCAATCCACCGCATCGAATCCCGCTGGATAATACCTTCAAAGCTGGAATTCAGAATGATTCACTTCGCAGAAACGGCAAAAGAAACGTGCCCTGCTGAAGTTTTTGGTGAGTCCTCCAATCTGGTGATTACCTAAGTTATCCCCTAGCATAAGTACAACTATTCCTCGGAAGGTAACTATGCGCCCCGAGAAAATAAGCGTAACCCCATCCGTTTTCAAAACTTCCAAATCTGACAATACTTTTTCCAATACAAGAGTCCAGCCGCACCTTTTGACATACTTTTCGTGGCTCAGCAAAACAAGTTGAGTATTTTGTATTTTTGAGCGTAAATGAGGTGAAAGGTAACCAATTATCATGTCAACGCCAATTATTTTATATTCACCTTTGGAATATTCTAAAGCATGACACACTCCGAAAGCATCTTGATATAAAATATTTTCTAACTCGATTACAACTAATTTAAAGAAAACACGGTTTTTGGTAGCACTCCCTTTAATAAAATAAAAAAAAACCATCGTCACAACTGCAAGGTTCTGGATGTTCACAATCATGGCAAAAATCTTCATTTTGTGACAATCGTTTTAATGTTTCTAACATTGGAACGTAGTGACAGGATTTCTTACTTTCACCATCGGGCACAAGAAAATTTACTTTATCGGCTCCAATCAGAATGAAATTGGAACGGTAGTAAGTTTGCCTTGCGAACGTGCTTCTTAAAAGACTAAATTTAGGATCCATGGCTTGCGAATGCCCCCGGAAACTATTTGCTACTAAACTACAAAACTGTGCATTCTGATTGTGTAAGAAGTTACTATTTTCAACAGAAGTTACTACTGATTCTCTGATAGATTCTACAAGGTCCCTATTGCTCTCAATTACTTTTTGGATGACGGTTTCTGTTGCAAAATGTTTTGGACTAACGGTCAAATACAATGCGGCTAAATTTTCGGCAACAGGCACAACTGTTTTACCAATACTCTTAGGCGTCTCCAACAAAGTGCTAGTCGCAGGTTTTAAGTCACACTCCTAATTTTTATCTACAGATGTCACTTTATCGTTAGGTTCATCAATATTCATGCCGAAATTAACGTTAGGAGCTTCGTCTAACATATTGTTGTCTTCACGATGATTTCGAGTAAAATAAATTCTCAAAGCATTCGCGGTATTGAACTTTTTATGTGGAATTGTACAATTTGGAAGCAAAAAGAAAGCTTGCACGAAAAGCAGGCAAACATCGCAAAAAGGACAAGTGAATTAAATATTTGTTAGAAATTTACTCTCTATAATCAATATCTCCAACAATTTAAGGGAAAAAAGATTATGTCAGTATGCTTTAGAAGTCCGCTGAAAGACATATAACCTTCATTAAATTTACTTTGCTGATTCTTGAAATAATTTATATTCGATACTTATATATAATTTTACCAATAGTTTCAGCTTATTCCAATATTGATATGGTATGCGTTTCGTGCATGTCATTCAATAATAAATAATTATTGAATATTATTTTTTTGTCACCCTTAAGTAACATAAAGAAGACTAATAATTTTATTGACGTACTCAAGCGATTTTCTGTAAATCATTCATCCTTTAATGGAAAGAAAAAATACTTTCTATTAGGTATCCTTACGAAAAAATATGATAGGAAAATCTGTATGGGGCTATAATGATTTTAAATACATTCGGGATTCCGCACAAATAAACCGTGCGCAGCAGAAATATAAGAAATCCTTTCATGTCTTTAAAGTCGCTTGAGGTTTTATTGAACTCCGTGAAAATTGTATGGAATCTCTTGATACTTGTGGAAATATTCTTGAATTCATTAAAACCTTTAAAACCTGTTGCAATCCGTAGAAATCTCTTGAAATCTTGTAACACCTTCTGAATTCCTTTGAAATATGTGAAAACAGTTACAGATTCGTGAAAATCATTCAAAACTCCTTGAAAATGAACTGAATGAAATTTATTTTCGAAAGTTTTCCACGAATCTACTGAAATTCTTGAAATTCGTAAAATCTCGTAAAATACTTGGAATAAAATCCCTTGGATCTTAGAAAAATCTTTGAAATTCCTGTAATAATTTTAAAGTCCTATAGAATTCTCTGATAATTCTTGAAATTTCTTGAAATGCTTTGCCATCTTTTGAAATAACTTAAAATATTGAAATTCCTTTGACATTTTTTAAATTCCTATACCCTAAAATCCATAGGAATCGCTTAAAATAAAATTTCATGTAATCCCGAAAGTTCACTAGAAATTCGTAGAAATCCCTCAAAAACCATTGAAATCCCTCAAAATTGATTCTCAAAAGTAGAAATAATTCGGAATCCCTTGAATCTGAATAAAATATCACTTAATTATTAAAGTTTTCTTGAAATATTTTTAATCTCTGGGAATCGCTTGAAATTTCATTTTCTAGAACTTATGTCTCTAGTAATCAACTGAAATCCCTTAAAATATACTGATGTATTTGCAAATTCTTGAAATCATTTCAAGTCTTGTGAAGCTTTCATGAAATCTGACAAAATCGCTTAAAATACGTAGAAATTGTCTGAATACCTTTGATATATTTGAAATCTTTGAACTCTTTTGGAATCCTGTTCTACGTCACATAATTCAACCATTCATTTGTAGATTCTTTATTTTTGTAGTAATTTATAAATTATTTCAAGATTATTCATTTCTATACTGATTTTCTACAATTATTTTTGCAGAATCGCAAAAAAATTGTGAGAAATTCATCATATGTATAGTATGGATTTTCTATATTATTCTTTTGCAAGGGAATGCTGGAAAACAATTTAGGGAGTGGTACATTTTCTTTTAATATGTCTCAGATTTCAATTTAAAAAAATAGTGAACGACCAGGCTATTTCGCCCGCTGATCCAAACTTTATTTCCCCCAGAAATCTCACAAATATATCAACATATATTCCTTCCGGGTCACATTCCGACTCATTTTCAGCAGAAGAATCAAGGAAAAGCATTCGTTGGCACTAAAGCTAAATAATAAAGTACTCTTGTTGACGAAATAAGCCTAATAGTATCGGTGGGCGAAATAGGCGCGTCCTAATTTTCATCAATTTCGACCACAGCAGCCATTACCTTCAAAATTATGTACGAACATGGCAAGCATGGAAACAAGTTCCTGCAAGTGAAACACATTTATTCCAATTAGCTTTCTGATGTGTTTAATTAGCCAGGATTTGAATAAAAAATATCACAACAATCCCACAATCCCGCCATCTAGCCATGTGACGCGGGTACTATTATAGAAGATCTAAAATTATTGTAATGGCCACCAGCGCTGAAATCGAATTGTTTCCCTTGTAGAATCCTCAGCTTGGCTGCCATTGGTTGAGTTG
>JAUMHM010078245.1:0-13771 GCA_032362435.1 Melikaiella ostensackeni
GAGGATGACGAACGCAGTGGCAGGCCGTCGACGGCGAAAATTGATAAAAACATCAACAAAATCAAAGAGTGGATGACATGTCACAAAACAAAAGATGTTTACTTGTGAAATTTGTGGTGAGAGTTATGACGATAAAGATCATCTTCAGACCCATAAGAAAGACGATTGTGGCAGAACACACAAATGTTCAATATGTGGTCGCATATATTATACAGAGAAAAGCAGTCTGAAAAGACATTTGCGTATCGCTTTCTGTGTTCTGTAAAATATCAATCTATTCTAAGCTGAGTTTGATCGACCATTTTACGTTGAAACTTACAAAATGTGACTCCTGATATAAGATACACATTATAAACAAATTTTTTATTTTCTGGAAAATTAAATATGGCCAAATATAAGTCTAATTTTTATTATGCCACATTGAATATCAAAAAGGGGATTCAACTACAAGTCATATTAACATTATTTATAATCTTCTTTAAGCATCCTGGAACAGAATCATTCTTTGATCATTTGTCTTTGATGATCTTTGATCATTTGTCCAGAATGTCGTGTGTAGTTTCATATTTTCTTCACTTACTTCATTTTAAGTACTGAGAATACTATTTTAATTATCTAATTAACAAAACAGAATTTTTTCAGTAAGGGTGGTGGTACACTATTACAAATCTGTGTAGCAAAAAAATTACAAAAATCATATTCGCACGTTAATCTCTTTTATTATCCGTTTGTTGTGTCGTGCCACATATCACTCATTTATTAGTTGAACATATATCGAACTTTATTTGCTTTTTTGCAGTTAGTGAACTCATAGTTTGGGAAAAATACCGTTGGTCCATGTACCGTTGGGCCATGTACCGTTGGGTCATGTACACTAAGCGGTAAAAGGATTTTCTCAAATTATCATTTTTTATAGAAATTTGTTTTTTCGTTTTTAAATAGAGTTTTAGTTAATACTTCCAGCAAAAACATGCTGTCTGTCATACTGTGATATTGTAATCTTCAATTATGACTTTCTCGGAACAGAGAATTTTTTTAGATTAAACATCTTCTATTCTCATTCAGCATCCTCATATCCCCGGAGGAAGTTTTTATTTTTGAAAAAAATTGAAAATTTAATATTTTATCGTTATCGAAAGCCGATCTTGAAAACCGATGAAATTTTAATCTCAAAATTCTCGATTTTTTCGCAATTGGCTAACTTTTTTACTTCAAACTTTATTAACTCGTATGCACAAACTTTATATGTTAGGAGCATGTTTCTATTTTTTTTTAAAGTACAAATTGACTTTGTCATCACAATCCGTAGCTAAGCTTGCTCGAATTTTAGATTAATATCATTTTCCGATTTGTCAACTTCCACTTCCATTTCCTCGAACCTGGAAACCACTTCAGCTGGGGTGTGGACGTTTGTTCTATTTCCAAATGATGATTTCGATTTTACAGAATGTTTTTTCGTTCTTATGAAAAATTCCCATTTTATTTTTTATCTAGTTGTGTAATGCCACCCTTCAAATATAGAATTTTTTATTATACGTTGTGTTTATTTGGAAATAAGTAGGAATACGCGAAATATAAGTACATATGAAACAGTTATGACATTGAAAGAAAGAATGAGTAGGTGTATGGACTGATAGAATTGTAATACCAAAAGTTTAAATGAACTGGTCTAATAATGTCAGTGTCAGTGTGGAAAACTGAGAAATCTCGGAAACATAAACCAAAAGGTTTACATAAGTTTTAGATGTAGGAAAATGATCAATCATTCTCCTCAGTAAGAATTCTAATTCACGTTTTTCTGACTATTTTCATAAAAATCAGAGAGTGGTTGCAAAACAACAAGAATAAGATTTACAGGGGAACATGAAGCATATCTTTCAAAACATCACAACCTACTGTTTCAGAATAAAGAAAAGGATTTTACTTGCGAAATTGAATATAGCAACGACGAAACTTTGGAAATCAAGGGAGGAATCATCAAAATTGAACACAGAAATGACGGAACTTTTGAAATCAAGGCAAGAACTATCGCAGGTATGACGTGATTTTAAATTAAAATATCTTAAACGAAACTATGACATAAAAAATTGCAAAATACATTCTGTTTAATTTTCAGATCAAAAGACTACAGGCCAAGTATTTCGTCAAAATTATGAGCCAAAGTTGTGTACCGTAGATATAAAAGAAACTGATAACTTGACTGCCAACAACAAACTGCCGACCCATAAGAAGCAGAAAATTCAGGAATCAGAACAGGAACCGGAAAAAAGAAATAAAAATGCGAAAAGCGTGCTCAAACATATAAATATAAACATGATTTGACTAGACATACAAAATTCCAATGCGGCATCATGCCACAGTTCGGTTGAAAATTCTGCGGTAAACGATTTACACAGAAAGGTAGCATGAATACCCATATAGGTCATGTGCATCAGAAAACAAAAGCAAAGATATCGCAGACGAGGCATTATTGTGACGAATGTTCTAGAAGTTACATTTGGGTAGATGCTTTATATCACCATAAACATGCAGTCAAACCGCAACTTACTTGCGATTTTTGTGGACATAACACGAATGTGAAGTGTAGCTTGTTAAAACACATTACTTCACGCCATCTAAAATAATGATAAGACACACGAAATATTGAACTTTGGGAAAGTTCTAATATTATACTACTACTAATTATACTACTACTAATATTATACGTTGACAAATGTATCATATTCTTGGTGAATAAAGTAATAAGTTTTTTGACTGTTAAATACTTTCTTTTACCCTAATAAGTATATAATATTCATTAAATGATGCTTTTGTGTTTGTCGATCTCTTTTATCATAAAAGTGGTGCAGGGCTATGTCTAGGAATGAAATTACAGAAATTTAATCCTCTAATACAAAAAGTTCCATTATTACTTTTTGCGTAGTTTGACCCACCCCATTGCATTTTTAAGCAAAATGTCCAACAGCAAAATTATACTAGATACAATTCTGGGAAAGTTGAAAGAAGAAAGAACCTTCTACTTTTAATATGTGCCGCGTTATGAACCTTCAAAATAACTCAATTTTTTCGACTTAGTCATTTTAAGCATTGACATTTAACTCTAGAAAAAGAGAAGTATTCTATATTCCAACAACAAATAACAACTTTATCCGAAATTCACCGCTTTTCCGAATGCGCACTATACTCATTCTTAGTTTTTGAAGGTTCCGAAAGAGTAAATTTACTCTCCATCGATATCGCCATAAATTACCTTCCTTCTGTGTAGAATTTTTTTAG
Organism: Melikaiella ostensackeni; assembly: GCA_032362435.1. Taxonomy (NCBI): domain Eukaryota; kingdom Metazoa; phylum Arthropoda; class Insecta; order Hymenoptera; family Cynipidae; genus Melikaiella; species Melikaiella ostensackeni. The sequence continues at coordinate 3,277 of JAUMHM010078245.1, forward strand.
TATACGTTTTGTTTATGTAAAAATGGTATAGGTATAAGAAGGTATAGATTATTTACCATTTTCTTTCTATTTACTAGCAAATGTTACCAGTGGATCATCAGTTGATGAAAGTAAACTGAACTGCATCATCCTTTAGTTTTTTTTACTTCCTACCTTCCTCAATGTAAAAATTGGGTACTCCCACGAACATATAAGACGATACAAATTCTGTAGACCAATTTTAATGTAATGTGATTATGCATGAGTTATTAATTAAATCTGTATCTGTTACAGGATAGTGATTGAAATTATCGGAAATTACTAATTGAATCTGTTACGTTATATTTGTATAGATCAACAGAGTGCTTCAAGTAACGCCAAAAATTCCCAGAACGATTCGAAGAAATCAACAGGGAGACCAGATGGTGGACCATATTCTGCTCTTCACTCCCGTGATCTTCTGGAATTTGAAACTGTTTTTTTTTTTAACAAGAGAGGAAAGAGCACTATCTTATTTCTGAAAAAAGTCAATTAGACAAAATGTGCATAACTACTCTGACCATAACTCTGATGCCAAGACTTCAATTTGCATAATCGAATGCATCCATGACGAAACATTGAAAATCAAGGAAGGCATCATCACCAAAGGGAACACCACAATCTACTGTATCAAAATAATGGAAAGGATTTTACTTGTAAAATGGAATATAACAATGACAAAACTTTGGAAATCAAGAAAAAAGTTATCGAAATTGAATATTGCAATGACGAAACTTTAGAAGTTATGGAAGAAATCATCGAAGGTATGACTAGACTTGTAATTCAGACTCCTTAAATTAAACTATCGAATAAAGAATTGCAAGCAACATTTCGTTAAATTTTCAGATTAAGAGACTACAGGTCAAAATTATAATCAAAAAGATGAGTCAAAATTGTGGATCGTGGATATAAAAGAAACGGATAATTTAGCTTTTAACAACAAACTGGTGATTCATAAGGAGCGGGAAATTCAGGAATCAAAACAGAAATCAGAAAAAATATAAAAATGAGGAAAATGTGCTCGAACCTATAAATATAGACATAATTTGATTCAGTATACAAAATTCCAATGCAGCGTCATGCTACAGTTCAGATGTAAAGTCTGCGGTTAATAATTTAAACATAAGTCTTACATGAATACCAGTGTAGATCGCGTGCTTCAGAAAGAAAATTCAAGGACATCGCAAACGAGGCATCAATGCGACAAATGTTCTCGAAGTTACATTTGGCGACGTGATTTAATTCAACATAAACGTTTAGTGCATGCAGCAGTCAAACCACAATTTCCTTGCGATATTTGCGGACATAAAACAAATCCGAAAAATAGTTTCTCAACACACATTACTTCGCTCCATCTGAAATAATAATAATAATAATGTATACGGAACAACAAGCATTATAAATATCTACTATTGATTGAAAAATTCTTGTATGCATTATATAGAATGCTTACATACATCAAGTTACTTTTTATTAGAAAGTACTACATATTTTACGAAGCATCTGGAAAAGCAAATTTACTTTCCTTGAATATCGACATGAATTGCTTTTCTTATATATAGAATTTCTCATTACAGATTTTGTTTCTATAATTTATTTTGAGGAATTTTTACACCATCAATGAAGAAAATTATTATACATATGGTCTGGCGTCAATAAATTCACATTTCTGCGTTGTAAACAGTCTTTTATTTTTCAATTCATACAAAATATAGGGCAGGATCTTTGAAATAGTATACCCGAAATATGAGTACATGGAACATAAATGTACATAAAAGAGAAAGTGAAGCGTGTGCCCTGAATTGCAACACCATTACTTTAGAAGAAGACTTAATGAATGTATAATAATGTCAATGTTAGTCTGAAAAACTGGCAAATTGTTAAAACATAAACCCGAAGATCTATGTAAGATTTATCTATAGGATAATGGTCAATTATTCAACTAATGAAAAATTCTCATTTACATTTTTTGTGAATTTTTTTAGAAAAATCAGAGTGTTATTACAAACAAAAGAAAGAAGGTCCACAGGACAGTATAAAGCATATCTTTCAAAACACCATAACCTACTGCTCAAAAAGAAATAAAAGTATTTCACTTGCGAAATTGAATATACTCGTAGCAACGGCGAAACTTTGGAAATCCAGGAAGAAATGATCAAAATAGAATATTGCCATGACGAAACTTTAGAGATCAAGAAAGAAATTATCAAAGGTATGACCTACTTTGAATCAAAATATCTCAAACGAAACTGTGTGATAAAAAATTGTAAAATACATTCTGTTAAATTTTCAGATCAAGAGACCTCAGGTCAAAAACGTTATAAAGAATATAATTCAAAATTGCTCACCGTAGATATAAATAAAACAGATGATTTTGCTTTTAACAATTAATTGCCGACCGATAAGAAACAGAAAAATTCAGGAAAGAAAACAGGAACCAGAAGATAACTACAAGTGTAAAAAATGTGTTCAAACGTATAAACAGAAATATAATTTGACTGCTCCTTAAGAATTTGAATGCGACGTCATGCCAAAATTCTTTTGTAAATTGTGGGGTAAACGATTTGAACAAAAAGGTAATATGAATATCCATGTACCATAGATCGCGTGCATCGGAAAGCAAACTCAAAGATATCACAAACGAGGTATAATTGTGAGAAATGTTCTAGAAGTTACACTTGGCCACAAGATTTAGCTCGACATATAGTAAAGGTTCAAAACACGCACCAGTTGAACCACAATACTTTTGCAATATTTGCGGACATAAAACGAATTTGAAAAGAAGCTTGTCGACACACATTATATTATGCAATATGAAATAATAATAACGTCAACGAAACATTAAGCTATAGGAAATAAATAAAATTGGTTGCAGAAAATATTTTTTTCAGTACATTGAGAGCTTGTAAACCTCAAATTACTTTTTGTAAAAGACACCACATACTATAATACTCAGTTTTACTTTTCAAAGGTTCCGAAAAAGTGAATTGACTCTGCTTCGATATGGACATAAATTCCATTTTTCAAATATAGAACTTGTTTTATCATATGTTTTGTTAATTTCACACTAGATTTGAAGTTTACAGTTTGACCTGCAGCAAAGTGATCCAAGAATGTAATAATCTTTTGTTTCTTTAGATTGATACAGGTTTGTGTATCAATCAAATACCTTTCAGCAGGAAATATATCTTCAGATTTACTGTGCTAGAAGAAATATAGGTACAATATAGGTATGATATAAAAAATAGGTATAATATAGGTATTTTGGTGGTGATTATTATCTATTTGATTCACTAGCAAGTGTTCCTATTAAGTCCTAAAATTCAAAAAAGAGTTCTTGAACTTTTGTTATTCAAAAAAAAATGTTGCGTAACAGTTACAAGTCCCTATTATTTGTGTTTAAGATTATGAGAAACATAGTTAATTCTCAATATCTCTTAGAAAAGATTCAAAAACTATTTCAAACATTGGTATTTAACTCTAGGCAAAGAGAAGTATCTTATATTCCAACAACAAATAACAACTTCATTCAAAATTCACCGCTTTTCCCAATGCGCTCTATCGTGGATGACTTTGTTCTATATACAGCAAGCAATTCTAACATAGATATATTTACGGTCTCATGTTCAGTTTTCAAGAAATAAGCAAAAAATTGTATGATTTCTTGTAGAGTTTGAATGTGCGAAGATCATTCATTGGTCAGCGTATAAGAATTAAACTTGAGGTACATAAAATGCATTGTATTACTACAATTAAGCTTTATGTCCTGTAATTGGCCTCGGCTGTTGGGTACTATTTTCAATAAATAAATGAAGAAACAAATAAAACGAAGTATGTATTTTTGGATCCTTTTACAGAATTGTGTGAACTGGTTTTGTTTTCATAATTTGTGTTAAGGAATGTTTGTATCATCAGTAAAAAAAATAATTATTTATTTGTTCCGGCGTTAATGAATGAACATTTTCGCGTTGTAAACAGTCTTTTATTTTCAAATCTCAGCATCCTTCTGTAAATAAAATAGAATGCCCGAAATATAAATATGTATGAAACATTTGAGTCAGCTTGAAAGAGAAAATGAAGTGTATGACCAAGAATTGTAGTGCCATAAGTTAGAATGAAAGTACAAGTTTACATAAACCGAAGGTTCATATATAAGGTTTAGTTAAAAGTTAATGATCAATTACTCAACTACTGGAAAATTCTGATTCATATTTGTATGACTTTTCAGAGAAATCAGGAAGTGATTGGATGAAAACGAGAATAAGATCAACAGGGGAATATAACGCATATCTTTCAAAACATCAGAGGGCACACCATAATCTGCTGTGTGAAAATAATGAAAAGGGATTTGACTTGCGAAATTAAATATTGCAATAACGTAACTGTAGAATTTGAGGGAGAAATTATCGAAGATATGACTAGATTTGTAATTTGAATATCTTATGTAACATTATGAGTTAAAAAATTGCAACATACATTTTATTATATTTTTAGATCAAGATACTGCAGGTCAGAAACGTAATAAAAAATATGAGTTAAAATTGTGTACCGCGGATATGAGAAAAGGTGATATATTGACTGTTAAGAAGCTGCGAAATCAAGAGAAGCAGAAAATTCCGATATCAACACATGAATCAGAAAAGAAATACAAGCGTGAAAAGTGTGCACAAAGCTGTATCCCGAAAGGAAGGTTGACTCAACATCAACAATTGAGGGCTCGGATGCAATACGGGGAGGAGCGCTCGAAAACGCGGAAAAGTATTGTCCGAGCGTCTCCTGATATCCAAAATTTTAAATTTCAAAAAATTGAATTTTTGAAATTATGAACTTGTAGAAAAAGACAAGGCGGAACCTTTTTCTCCCTCAAGTTTTCTTGTCCGGTGAATATTTTCAATAATAAAAATGAAAAAGCGACAAAAAAATTTCTCCAAGTTCAATTATTTTTTAAAATATAAATCATAAAAACTCAGCCAAATATTATCGAAACTGTTCGAAGTTTAGTACACAAACGTAATATAGCTCAGCAATGCCTAAAAAATTAAGAAATAAGTGAAAACTTACTATTGTTTGATGATAATTATTTGCAAATTGAGACTGATCGATAAGTACGTTTTTTTAGTTTCGGCGAGGAAAAGTATCCAGGAAACTCCAGAGTTGAAAGAACTTTCAATGAGATGTTCGTTTTTCACTACTAAAGTGAGATTTCTGAAAATTTTCAGATTGATTTATTGAAAATTGACGGCAATATCCATTATATGTAAGAAAGCACGCGACGTCGTCTATGATTGCAAGCGCTTCTCAACGTTCGCCTGTACTCTCGCCGGTAATTGCTAATAAAGGACGCGACATCAAATTATTAAAAATTTAAAATCCTGCCCCTTTTCCCCAATTGATAGAAAATCCACTGCTTCATATGTTTTGACTTCTCTTTGTTATGAACAAATGCACATTCTGACCATTTTTTCATAAATAGGCTCAATTGTCTTCATGGAATCAACTTGAAATATACTGACAAACTGACAGCAAGAAGTCTTTGGCAAGACATTTCTAGTTGATTTCGCAAAAAAATGAACCCTATTCACAAGAAAATAATCAAAATGTGCGTTTGTTCATAATTCTTTTTTATGTAATTAACAGTTTTCAACCTTCAATGAACTTTAATTTACATGCGAAACAACAATTTTGGAATTCATGGACTGATTCAAGAGTACAAGATTCTAAAAATCATATTAATTTAAACTTTTGAAATAAAATGAAGATATCATTCTCCCATTACCTCGTACCTGCAATCTCTTGTCACAGTTCTCCTCCACTTACTTTCTTTTTCGGCCTACTTGAAATCCAGACATATTTCACGAACTTAAAAATAACTAAAAATGTCCATTTATTATGTTTTACAGTATAATAAAACAAAAAATATGTATTCAATTTGATCTAATAAATCAGAAGAAAACAAAGTAAAGGATCGAAAAAATTGCGAAGGAAGAATTTTCCGCTTTTCAATTAAATTCTGACTCACTGAAAACGAAGAAAAGTCAAAAACACATAAATCAGTCGATTTTCTACCAATTGGGGGTAAGAGGCTGGTTTAAAAATATTTAATTATTATTTAAAAATTGCGTCCTTTATAGGCGAGTACCGGCGAGAGTACAGGCGACCGTTGAGAAGCGCTTGCAATCATAGATGGCGTTGCATGCTTTGTTACATAATGGATACTTCCGTCAATTTTCAATGAATCAATCTAAAAATTTCCAGAAATCTTACTTCAATAGTGAGGAAAAAATGTCTGGCTGAATGTTCTTTTAACTTTGAAGTTTCCTCGATACTTTTCTTCGCCGAAACTAAAAAAAACGTGCTTATCGATCGGTCGGAGTTTGCAATTAATTATTATTAAACAATAGAAAGTTTACATTTATTTCTTCATTTTGTAGGCATTGCTATGGTATACTGCCTGCGTGTACCAAATTTCGAATAGTTTCAATAATTTTTGGCTGAGTTTTGATGATTTTTATTTCAAAAAATAATTGAATTTGTGGAAACTTTTTTCACCTTTTTATTTTTGTTAATGAAAATATTCATCGGAAGAAAAAACTTTAAGTAGAAAAAAGTGTCGTTTTGTCCTTTCCTACGAGTCTACGTTTTTTAAATTAAAATTTTTTGAACTTTAAAATTTGGATATCACGAGAGGCTTGGACAATACTTTCCCGCGTCTTCGAGCGCTCGTCCGCTTATTGCATCCGAGCCCTCAATTCGAATGCGAAGTCATACCATAGTACAGATGTGGGTACAGATGTAATTTCTGCGGCAAACAATTCAAAATAAAAAGAGACATGAGTCGCCACGTGTATGACGTACATCTAAAAACAGACTTACAGACATCGTGAACTAAGCATAGTTGTGACAAATGTTCTCGAAGTTACACTTGGCTAAAATGTTTAAATGAACTTAAACGTTTGGAACATGCAGCAGTTACGCCACAATTTACTTGCGATATTTGCGGACATAAAACGAATCTGAAAAGTAGCTTTCTGAAACACATTACTTCACGCCAAATCGGTCGCATACACGTCAGAAAACAAACTCAAGACGCCGAAAACGAGCATAATTGCGACAAATGTTCTTGAAGTTATGCTCTCCTATTAGATTGAATTCGACATCAACGTTTAGAACATGAATCTATCAAACCACGTTTTATTTGCGACTATTGCGGCCACAAAACGAATCGAAAAAGTAGCTTGGTAAAACACATTACTTCACGCCATCTGAAGCAATTCAATAAGAAAATCACTCCATAACACTGCACATTATTTTTATTCATATATTGGAGAAAGTTTTTTAACACATTGAATTCCAATTTCCAAAACAGATTTTAATTTCATATATCTTATTACATTTTCCACTTATATTATACACTAAAAAATATAATCTTTTCTGAGTTAATAGAGTAATAAATGTTTTGAGAGTTGTATACTTCCTTTCACCTTAATATTAATTTAATATTCACCGTATGATGCTTTTGTGATTGTCCATCTTCTAAATCATAGGAATGATGCAGGGATACATCTAGCAATAAAATTATAGAAATTTATCCCTGTAAAATATTTAAATAATATAAAATTGACATTGCACCATCCAACTTAGAAATTTAGTTTTTCCATCGCACAAACTTCTGCGAAAATAACTACGAGGAAACCAGAAGTTTCTGAATTTTGAACTGATACACTTATGACATTCTTGTTTTCACAGTATTTCTTTCGCTAAAAATTAAAGTTCTGCCCAAATAGGATATAATCTTCTACGGGTGATTATTGTTTATAATTGTGTCAAGGTGTAGTGCAGAGCAAGGAATAAAATCATCGAGAAATACAGATTGTAACTTTTAACTTCTAATTTTCTAGATCAATAGAATTCCGAGAGTGAGCCGAAGAAAAAAACAGGAGGACCAGATGGTGGACCATATTCTTTTTCTGACATTTCTTTCGACAATAATTCTGTTGCCAAGACTTTCATTAATTATGAAAATGATGAAACTTTAGAATCAAGGAAGAAATCATCCTAGGTATGACTATGACAATCATTGTATGTTAACAACCACTATGAAATAAAAAATTGCTAATTACATTTTGTTAAATTTTCAGTTGAAGAGACTATAGGCCAAAAACATAACTAAAAACATAAGTCAAAATTGTGTACGGTAGATACGAAAGAAACAAATAATCTGACTGTTAACATAGAGCTGCTGACCCATAAAAAGCAGCAAATTCAGAAATCAAAACAGGAAAAGAAGTACAAATGCGAAAAGTGTGCGCGGAGCTATATGCAGAAAGGAAGTTTGAATCAATCATCAAGAATTCGAATGTAAAGTCATGCCATTCTTCAAATGTGAATTCTGCGACAAGCGATTTAAACAAAAACATCACATAAATTCCCATATAGTTAATGTGCATTAGAAAGCAAAGATAGAGAAAACTAGGCATAGCTTGTCAACACACATTACTTCACGCCATCTAAAAAAAAATTGACGTACACGAAACATTCAACTTGAAGAAATTTCTAATATTGGTTGCAAGAAACTCTCGTTTCTGTTAAATTAAATGCTTGCGTACCTTAAATTACTGTTTGTGAAAATCCCTACATAATACTTAATTCTACTTTTTGAAGATACCGAAAAAGTAAATTTACTCCCCTTCGATATGGACGTATATCACATTTTTTGAATGTAGGATTTGTTGTTATATTTGAAATGATATAGGTATTGTTTGGTGACAATATTAATTTTTATTTACTATCAAGTGTTGCTACTCAATCATTAATGGATACTGTCTATTATTTTTAAATTAATCTAAAATTAACTTCATGCGCCAGTTGCCATCTCTATCGTCTTTAATTTGAAAAATATGGCATTTCGATACAAACATATAATACGATACAAATTTTTTAGATGATTATCAATAATGGCTTTTGCACAGTTGTCCATAAATTGACCAAAAGTGGTTCAAAAAAATGTACAACCTATAATGTTCATCCGATTTAGAATTTTCTTTTTTTTTAGATTGAAGATAATTGAGTTCTAGAATAGAAAACACATTTTGTCCTAGAAGCGGAATATAAATCGCTACTGATTGTTGTGTTGTGTTTTACTTTGAAAAGGCACATGAGTAGTGCAATGGACATAGCAGAAAAGTTAATATTGGTAATAGAGGACTGGATCGAAAGATTATTTTTCATTTTGAAAAATCTGAGTTTTTTATACATCCTAATAAATTGGGTGAAGGAAAAAATCTTCCAACACATGAAATTCATGAAATTTTGTCCGTAGAATCGAATGGCGCAATTAGATTTCCCGTCGCTCACAAAGTTGAACAAATCATTTGAAAAATTAATAAATCTTATTCGCTTCATGAAAAATCATCTTTGGTTTGATCATACATCGCAGAAACTTTTTCACACTTCGGATTTCAATTTCGAAAACCGATTTGAATTTCTTCTACAAGAAATAATTGCAAATTCGATTGAAATAATACATTAACGTATGCATTTTATTCTGGGATAATAATATAATTATTTTTCTAAGATTTATATACTTCCTTTTACCTAAATATTAATTTAATATTTACTGCATGTTGCTTTTGTGACACTTGGCTAGCAAATTCAAATCAACGTGAACGTTTTGACCATGCAGCAGTCGAACTACAATTTATTTGTGACTATTTTCGCCTGTTGCGACTATTGCGGTAACGTAATAATAATATTCTATAATCGGACAATAAGTAGCTTGTCAACACACATTACTACTCTACGCCATCTGAAATAATTGTATGGCGCGCCTCTTCATCGAGATCATAATGTACTATTTACCGATGTCGCTACTATTCGCAGTCAACATTTTTTAACTGACTTCCGTTTGTTATATATCGTTATTCTTTTTTTTGTGCCGATCACGTGGCATATCAGTTTTATAGTGCAGTTGAGTACAGTACAGAGATAATGGATAAACATAGACGAGGAGACTACTCATCGGGAGATGAGAAGGAATTTCAATGGTTAAAAGAACGCATGAGGCGTTTGGAGATAAAGCTGGACTACCGTCGATGGCAAAAAAGACACAGTAAGTAGAATGAGATTGTGATTAGATTTTCCACAAGGAAGCGTCTCAACACGGATCAATCGTGAATGAATTACCTAATACTTCGGTCTACAACTGATGGTGAATTTTGAAAAAAATTTGATTTTAACAAGCACTGTCGGTCCAACCGATATGTACTAAGTCTTGAAAAAATGGAACAGCTTCTCTTTAGGGATCCCAGGATCGATTCCGATTTCTCGGAGGAATTTACTCCTGACGTCCGAGAATCGTCTGTTTTTCATATTCTCTCTCTCTCTCTCTCTCTCTCTCTCTCTCTCTCTCTCTCTCTCTCTCTCTCCCTCTCTCTCTCTCTCTCTCTCCCTCTCTCTCTCTCCCTCTCTCTCTCTCTCT
>JAUMHM010078276.1:0-13770 GCA_032362435.1 Melikaiella ostensackeni
ACAGACACATTCGTAAAAACCTGTTTTTCGGGTTCAGGGGGTCTCAAAACGTAGACATTTGACAAAAACGGGGGGAGGGTCAAATTTTACACAAATCTAATCCCTTCTCTGATGAAAATGTAAAAAGAAGTAGCTATTCTAATATTTGTTCCAATTATATTTTATGAACAGCAGACAAGTTAAAAGCTTATAAAAAAAGCAAAAATTTAGATCAAGTAAGTTTTCCATTTTTTATTTCAGTAAGTTGAAATTTTCCACTCTAAAATCTTTTATTTATTAGAAAGTTTTAAAATCTCTTAAACTAGAATATGCAAATAATATTTAATTTACATCGAAATGAGCAGTATAGCCGTATAGCGAACGACGCGAAATGTGCAACAAAACGCTACAGAGAATTCTTGTCTGGACCAAATAACTAATTTGAAGAAAAAGAAACATTTTACTTTAACGACCTAAAAGCATCGACAAATAAGCATAAAAAAAATTTTTTTAATGTTGAAAGTTATAAAAAAGATTGTTCAAAAAGTTCTTTCTACAAGTTTGTGAAGTAACATAAACAAATTTTCAAACATTTAAAATAATTAAATATGTCGGGAGTGAATCTATAAGTAAAATGTATTCAAAATAGTTTACAAATATTTGTAAGCATGTTTTGTGACCCACATTTACGAGAAAAATTTAAGCTCTCATAAAATAATTAACATTAAAAGAACTTGAGCAATCTCTGGTGAATAGGTGGTCTGATACTCGTGTCCGTCACTGTATGTTTCATTGATTATTTCTCTTTTATTCAAACATTAACTTCGAGATATTATGGTCACATAAAATCACGTGATTTTATTGCACATTAAGTTATAAAAACATACTTATTTATTTTTAGAAACTATGTAATTGGTATGGAAGGGACAAGTTTGAGGTTCAAAATTATCTCCTGGTTTTTGAAAGTGAAGGAGACTGATGAATAAGGAAAAGAACATGTATGCATTATTTTTATACTTTGAAACTCTTTCGTGGGAATCTTCTCTATTCAGAAAGATTTCATAATTTTTAAATATTGCAATTCATATTTCATAAGGTGAATGGGAATATTTTTATTTTTTTGAGAAACAGGTACCGTGTAGGCTATTTAATATGTTAAAATATTCAACATCAGAAAATTAGAATATTAAAATTAGTGATGCATGTCGATCATTTGCAGACAAAATCGAGATTTTCTCGAAATATAATCAGATGGGATTAAAATGGGAGGGAGATCAAGAATCTGTATATAGTAGTCTGGAAAGACGATCGAGACGAGAAGATAATCTCATTCGAAAAGTTTCATCACTTATTGTATCGTGTTCGAAGTTTTGATTCCATCTGATGTTATTTTGGAAAATTTTTGAAATGCTCAACATTCATCGCTAATTCAAATTAGAATACCGTCAACCGGGACGAATTCCTATAGTTTTCACAACCCATGATTCAGGAAGTACTTATCTAAAATTTTAAATGCCTCTTATTATGATTTCTTTAAGGTCTCAAGAATTATCCCACAGATAACAGAGGCTTACGAAAAAGAAAAAATTTCATGTCCACTGAATCACACCACAATGCCTATCTATGGTCAGGTTCGCACCCCAAGTTACTGTTAACAAATGGCAAACAGGCTTATTTTCTCAAAAACCTGACCTGATGGAGCAAATCTGACACCAGATTCGGGTTCAGTGACCTCAAAAACGTATAGTTATGGTACTAAGGTCGGAAATCACTTGACAATAAATATGGGAAACATCTCCTGACAGGAAAAGCCGTTGAATTCATTTTAAGGGTTGCTTTAACATCCCTTGAACATTCAAGCAAGGAGATCAATATTTACAAAAGACCCAAACCACAGGATATTTATAAATTAAGCTATCATATTGGGGTGAGAAATCACTTCAAAATAAGTACAGGAAGCGTCACTACCAGGAAAAGTATTTGAATTAATTTAAAGGTTCTTCCAACTTTCCTTAAAGATGAATATACTATTCTGAAACAACTGCGTGCGAACTACTGCCATGCTAGTAGTCATGCCAGCATTCTACAAGTACTGCGCTAGTACCGTAAACCGCCAGGTGGTACAGTCGCGGTACCGCGCAGGTGATAAATTTCCCCCTGTGGACATACGATCGAAACAATAGATAAACTATCAAGGGACAGTTGTGAGCTAATGTCATAATATAAATTTTTGTTCATCTTCATTTTAAGATATGACTTAAAAATTAAAATAATCACATCACCTGCAAGTAAAAAGTAAAATTTATTTGTTCCAGATTTAAAGCTCGGGTTACATTTTACTTGAAACAGCAGAATATATTTAAAGTGTCACATCAAAATCAATTGAAAAATTAGATTTCAGTCTGAATTCAAAACTTCAGAAAATTAAGGACTCAAAATGAGATCTTGAAAACATAAGGCGTACACTGCCTATGTATTTTATCTTCTACCATATGTACACTGCCTTTAATCTCTTTGCGTTCGTTCGGGTACCGGATGAATTTGCACGTAATTTATGCAGTTTAAAATACTCACAGTTTTAAACTCCAGCAGTGCACGCTGAAAATCAGACGTGCACGGTTGTTCAAGTCCCATTGCCGTGCACGTCCAAATATAAACGCGCACAACTGGTACTTGGACAACTGTCCACGTGCAAAGATGGCACTTGGCCAACTGTTCACGTCTAACTGAAAATGCTCGAAAGGTTCATCTGTACACGCACACGTATACGTGCACAGATAGAACTTAGCCAACTGTGCACGTCTAACTGAGAGTGCTCGAAGGGGAGTCCGTGACATGCCTACACCAGGCAAGCCTTCCCACGACAAGGCTCCCCATTGCAGGCACCCCCAGGACATCACCTCGCACAAAAAATAGACTTCCCAAGTCATGTCTTCCAACTTGCTTAAAGCATCCCTGGGCATCCCTTCCCAGAAAGGAAAGACCCCTAGGACAAGTCCTCTCAACAAGAGAACTCGGGTTCATGTCATCCTGCGCATCAATCTCCAAAGTACAAAAATATTCTCGGGTTCAGGCTATATCGGGCAGGTCTTCCCTCAGGGTCTTGGCAATTGAGGACATCACTCCCCGAAGTGAAAAAACACAAATTAGCTGCCTGGCAATAGTGGGCATCTCTTCCCACAGGGTGGCGATTTGGGACATCACTCCCCGAAGTGAAAAAAAACACGAATTAGCTGCCTAGTAATATTGGGCATCTCTTTCCAAAGGGTGGCAATTCAGGACATCACTTCCCATAGTTGAAAAAACGCAAATTAGCTACCTGGCAACATCTGGCATGTCTTCCCACAGTGTGGTAATTTGGGACATCACTCCTCAAAGTGGAAAAAAAGGCAAATTAACTGCCTGGCAACGTGCTAGGCAGCTTATTCGTATTTTTTTCGCTTTGGGGAGTGATGTCCCAAATTGCCACCCTGTGGAAAGAGATGCCCAATATTGCCAGGCAGCTAATTTGCGTTCTTTCACTTTGAGGAGTGATGTCCGAAGTTGCCACCCTGTGGGAAAACATGCCCGATATTGTCAGGGAACTAATTTGCGTTATTTTTTCACTTTGACGAGTGATGTCCCAAATTGCCATTCAGTGGGAAGAGATTCCCAATATTGCAAGGCAGCTAATTCGTGTTTTTTTTCACTTGGGGGAGTGATGTTCCAAATTGCCATTCTGTGGGAAGAGATGCCCAATATTGCCAGGCAGCTAATTTGCGTTTTTTCACTCTGAGAAGTGATGTCCCGAATTGCCAACCCTTGGGAAGAGATGCCAAATATTACCAGGCAGCTAATTCGTGTTTTTTCACTTTGGGGAGTGATGTCCCAAATTGCCACCCTGTAGGACAATATTCTCGATATTGCCATGCAGCTAATTTGCATTTTTTTCACTTTGGGGAGTGATGTCCTATATTTCCAGCCCCCTGTGGGAAGACCTGCCCGATATAGTCTGAACCCGAGGATATTTTTATACTTTGGGGAGTGATGTACAAGATGACACGAACCCGTGTTCTCTTGTTGGGAGGACTTGTCCTGAGGGAGTCTTTTCTTTCTGGGGAGGGATGCCCAGGTAAGCCTTAAGCGAGTGGGAGGACATTACTTGTGGGGACTAATTTTTGTGCGAGGTGATGCCCTGGGTGGGCCTGACTTGGGGAGATTGTCTTGGGGAGGCTTGCCTGGTGTAGGCTTGTCCCGACCCCCTCGAAGGGTACAACTCTACACGTACACGTACACGTGCACAGATGCCACTTGGCCAACTGTGCATGTCTGATTGAAAATGCTCGCAAGGTACAACTGTGCACATACACGAGCACAGATGGTACTTGGATTACTGTGCACATGTTAAAATGGCAATTGGCCAACTGTGCACGTCTTACTGAAAATTCTCGAAGGATACAACTGTACACGTACACGTATACGTGCACAGATGGTACTTAGACAACTGTGCATGTGCAAAGATGGAACTTGGCCAACTGTGCACGTCTAATTGAAAATACTCTAAAGGTACAACTATGCACATACACGTGCACAGATGTCACTTGGACAACTGTGCACGCCTTAATGCAAACGTGTACATATGGCTATCTGAGGATTTGGCGGTTGTGCAAATTTATGTTCATAAGTAGGGTTTACATGAGGATGGTCAAAATTTATACCTGTTGAATTTGTTTTTGCGTAGCCCAGGTGGGAAAGCTATGCACAGTTGAAGAAATTAGCCATAATTTTGTCTACTATGGATAATTTTTCCGATTGGGAGAGGCCCACGATTCTTCCAAATTTGTGCCAATTCGGTAACACAGTTAGATAGAGAAATCGTATACGTTCGAGTGAATAATTTTGAATTAATGCACACCTAGAAGGGCTACCTCTAATACTCGGTAAAATAAGTAAGTTTTTTGGCAAAAAGTGTGCAATAATAATCGGTGATGCGAAAAATCTCCCACATAGCAGCAGGATATTGCGCCATATATCCCATATTCATGATACCCCATTCATGTCCCATATATGTTTCATATATGTTTAAAACTCTCGCAGTTTGAGATTCCCGCAGTTTGCAACTACTGCAGTTCAAAATTCTCACAGTTTTGAACTCCCGCAATTTGGAACTCTCGCAGTTTGAAACTCTCGCAGTTTGAAATTCAAGCAGTTTGAAACTCCCGCAGTTTGAAACTACTCCAGTTTGAAAATCCCGCAGTTTTAAACTGCTACAGTTTTAGACTCCCGTAGTTTGAAACTCTAGTAGTTCGAAACAGCTGCAGTTTAAAAATTTTCCAGTTTGAAACTCTCGTAATTTGAACTCCCACAGTTCGAAGCTGCTACACATTGAAACTACCGCAGTTTGAAATTTCTGAAGTTTGAAACTCTTGCAGTTTGAAACTCCAGCAGTTTGAAATTGCTGCAGTTTGAAACTCTCGCAGTTTGAAATTCCCGAGTTTGAAACTCCCGCAGTTCGAAACTGCTGCACTTTGAAACTGCTGCAGTTTGAAACACCCGCAGTTTGAGACTGCTGAGGATATTACAACAACATCCCCTGGGTCATTAAGTTGAATACAAAGTCAGTAGGACCATTCACTGTGGTTACTGCAGAAATATTTCGATCTTCCTTCATGAGGGATGATCAAATTTGTCTAACACCTCTCAAAGTAAATTCAGATAGGTATCACAGCAAGGTTGAAGATTTAGTTTTTGAGTTATAAAATATTTGAGCTAGGCCAATCAGGAGCGCGGTATAAGCAGTCGTACGCATGTCAGCGGGAGTCCAAAATTTATTTTTCATTCTTATTTAGAGAGAGAGCGACAAATTTTTCAAATTATGGAAAATTTTGGACCCATTGATTTTTGGAGCATCTCAGTGCACTAGGGATTGATGTTATAACATTCACCCAACAACACCCTAGCAGTTACACGGGTCTTAATTTGTCGCACGGAATGTCAGAAATTTTTTTTCCATCTTCATCTTAGAAAGATCGGAAAAATTCTGAGGTAATCAAAGTGCTTGACCCCAGTGATATTTCCATGAACTTGATGACCGGAAGTATGAGATTATAACGTCTCTAAAAAACGATCCTTGCAGGGACACCGCTCAAAATTTACTTTCAGGGGTGTGAGATATTTTTTCCATACCCTGCGCAGGGACAACAAAGAATTTTCTGCAGTAATCAATGTCTTTGGACGGAATGATTTTTCGATCAACTCAGTGACGTAATGACTAATGTTATGGCATCTCTGGAAAATTAAGGTTGTATTGACACCGATCTTAATTCACTTGAGGGGTGGTAGACATTTTTTTCCGATCCCTTCTCACTGTGATGGAGGAATTTCTGCATAAATCAATGTGTTTAGACACTATGATTTTTCTATCAACCTATTAACTCTGAGGATGAAATTCTGACATCCCTGGGAAACTACCCCTGCAGTGATACCTATCTGAGTTCCCTTTGAGGGGTGTGAGCAGCGTTGCCATTGCTATGATTTATCGAGAGATCTACTGACTTTTGAGGCTGTCTACTGATACAGTGATTTTCCTTGAAATCTCCTAATTTTTTGTTAAGCACTGGGGCAAAGTTAAGATTTTTCATTAAAGTCAAGTGTGACTTGTAAGCTTGAAACTTGTCCAATGATCCAATGTTTCTGCAACTGAAACTTACGTGAAGCGGAATCCACCAATGAGAAAATTTCTAAAATGTCAAGTTAAATTCTGATTGTGGTTGATTTTCTCCAACGTAAAAGGTCTTTGAGAAGGCATAAGTAACCTTACGTTATTATTGGTTCATAACTTTAATTTTATTGTATGCGTGTTTGCAACTAAAAGAACGCTTTAATTTCATGTAATTTTGCTTTTATGTATTGAAATTATATTATTTAACAGTATTTTGATTATTTCAATAATGATTCATTAATTTTTATTAATCTCCCGATTTTATGTCAAGTCTCCCGATAAAAAGCTCCTGACTTTTTGTCTCGTCCGTTGGCAACGCTGGGTGTGAGACATATTTGTTCATCCTCCACTGAAAAAGATCGAAAATTTTCCGCATTAATAAAAGTTGTTGGCCCCCCTGACGTTTTAATCAACTCAATAACGACGATCCAAATTTACTTTGAGTAGTGATAAAAATATTTGTTCATCCCCTACTAAGAAAGATCGAAAATTTTACGGGAGTTTCAGACTGCAGGAGTTTTAAACTGCAACAGTTTTGAACTACAAGAGTTTCAAACAGCAAGAGCTTCAAACTGCGGGCGTTTCAAGCTGCGCGATTTCATAACTGCTGAAATCTCAAACTGCAGCAGTATTAAACTGCTGGAGTTTCAAACTGCAGCAGTTTCGAACTACAAAAGTTTCAAACTGCAGCATTTTCCAAACTGCGGGAGAACAAACTGCGGGATTTCAAAATTGGAGCAGTTTCAAAATTCGAGAGTTTTAAACCGCAGCAGCTTCGAACTACGAAGGTTTCGAACTGCGGGAGTTTCAGACTGCAGCAGTTTCAATCTGCGGGACTTTAAAACTGCAGCAGTTTGAAACTGCGTGACTTTCAAATCGCAAAATTTTAAAACTGTAGCAGTTTCAAACTGCGGGATTTCAAATCTGCTTCAGTTTGAAACTGCGTAAGTTTCAAATTGCACTAGTTTCAAACAGTGGGAGTTTCAAGAATGTATGAAACATATATGGGACATAAATGGGTTATCACGAATATGGGATATATAGGGCAATATCCGGCTGCTATGCGGGGGATTTTTTGTATCATCGATTATTGCAGAGTTTCAGGAAAAGACCTGCTTATTTTGCAGAGTTTTAGGGGTAGCCTTTCTGGGGGTGCGTTGATTCAAAATTATTCACTTGAACGTATACTTTAAAATGCTCTGGAAAGATGAATACAATGTCGAGCATGCCTTCATTATGCACATTCTCGCTTGAATCGAATTTTCCGAAAAACTGTGATTTTCTTATATTACTGTGTTACAGACTTGGCGCAAATTTGAAGGGATATTGGGTCTCTACGTAAAAAAATTCAAAAGGTACAAATATGGAACACCCTCATTCAAACCCTGCTTATGAACATAAACTTGCACAGTTGTCCAAGTCCTCAGATGGCCATCTGTGCACGTTGGAATTCAGACCATCACACTTGTCAAAGTGCAAACTGTGCACGTGCACAGTTGTCCAAATGCAGACAGTGCACGCGTACGTGTAGAGTTGTACCCTTCGAGTATTTTCTGTAAGACGTGCACAGTTGTCCAAGTTCTCAGGTGCCAATCTGTGCTCGTTGAAATTTGGACGTGCACAGTTTGCACTTGGACAACTGTGCACATATAATTATCAACGTGCACAGATAGGCACGTGCAAAGATGCTTCGTGCAAAGTTGACCCCATATCTGTTCGTTCTCACTACTGGATACTTATTTGCTTTCAATAAACTTCCAAGATGCACGAAATCTTCAACCTGCTCCATGCTGTCTTCTCTTAAGGCAATGTTGCATACTGTTTCCTCATTCCATCTTTCAAATACAAAAAACTTTGCTTGATTTACGTTAATTTTCGAACTCATATTATTCGCGCGAGCATTCAGTCTGCTCAACATACTCTGCAAGTCATCCGTTGATTCTGCCGCAACAACATCATTGTTTCTAAACGTCAATCCACACGCATTGGACTTCCTGTTCATGATAGTTACTTATCTATGTACTACATACATTTCAGGGTGGGTCGAAATAGAAAAATTTGTGAACCAAAAATGGACTAGCATTAAAAAGTTTTATTATGGGTCCCTTAGCTTTCAATATTTTCAATTTATCCAGGACGAAATATTGTTTTTATAAACCTCAAAAATACAAAATAATGATTAAAAGCTTTGAAAACTATTACAAAAATGGTTCGAAACCAGATTTTTGAAAATAAGGCATTTTATGTAGATTACGGAAAAAATTGATTTTAGACATTTCCTCAAAAACCCGAGAATTATTCTTAAACTATTCAAGCCTCATGGGACATGTGAATACTGATCGACCATTTCACATTTTATATAGGTCATAAGGGATACAAAATTAAACTTTTCTGTGCTAGGCTGTTTTTGATTTCCTTTTTTGTTTTGACTAAGTTCTTGGTAAAAGTTTTGATCTAATGAAAAATCAAGTCAAACTAACCGCTAATGTGCTCGAGGGGTTTTTGAGAAAAAAACACATACATGAAATTCTCAACTTTTATTATTCTGGAATTATTCACATTTTTACTCTTATCGCTAAAAACATCGAACATTCAAATTATTCTAGATATATTTTGTGAGTTGAATCTCAAAGGACTTTAGCTCAGAAAATATAAAGTGCTATTAAATTCCCATTTCAAGCTTCCGATGGCTTATATTTTCTAAAAATAATGTTTAAATGAAAGCAGACAATATTTTTTAAACGCGTTATGTCAATTTTCCAAAAATAAATTTATGAACCTTTTGGAAATGACTACCTCAATTTCCTTCCCCACTGGACATCTAGATCCAGACATCTGTCGTGTAATCCACTAAAAAGGAATATAATTATTTTTTAAAATATTTTGATTTTATTGATGCAGATAAAATTTTCAGGAAACTTACTATGGAAGAGCGAGTCACAAATCGTGTGAACAAGATCTTGTACAATTTTTGATTGTTCTCCTTTCGAATCGCAGACTTCTTTTACCACATCTTCCGATAATGATTTGAGTTTTCTATCTGGTTGGCACATCGAATTTGTAATCTTGTTTAAATCACTTTCATCTTTTGCAGCGTATTCAGACTTCCTCTCTTC
This sequence comes from Melikaiella ostensackeni, assembly GCA_032362435.1. Lineage (NCBI taxonomy): Eukaryota > Metazoa > Arthropoda > Insecta > Hymenoptera > Cynipidae > Melikaiella > Melikaiella ostensackeni. The sequence goes on from JAUMHM010078276.1 coordinate 9,796, forward strand.
AACTGCAATTTTGTTGGCTAGTGCTAAATAAGCTCTATTTAATTTAATGATCTCATCATTACGACCTTTTACGTGACAAACTGATTTGTACTGTTTTACAAGAACATCATAAATAGGTTTCGGTATCAAAGGTATTAACTGTTTTTCGCCCAAAATATTGCGACAATAACCTGTCAATTAAAAAAAATTAAGGCATGAGTGATAAAATAACCAACATGGACTCCTAGCATGACTGGAGGTAACAGATTTTATTGCTTTCTATGATAAAGATCCTAAATAAAGGATTTTGAAGTGGAGAATGTGACATACAAAATTTAAATATCTATGAAGATAAAAAACAACTATTATTATTTGAGATACTAGCGTAATGCTGGCTATTTTTGTTTAATTTCTGACAAAAAATACGGTTAAAAATCAACTTTCAATTGAAAGTAAATATTAGAGTTTTGTTCAGGGTGATACCTCTGAATTTTTCGGCAAAATATTCTTTATATTGGCTACTTCAACATATTTCTTTTTACTAATTTTTCACGGTCGTTATGAACGGCTAAACGAAAGTTTTCAATTGAAAAAAAGCTGTTTCTTTAGTCAAGAAATTTTTTCAATTTTTCTGTTAAGTTACGATAATTTCCATATGTTTACTTTGCTAGAATTACCTACTACGTATGTATGAAAACGGTACATCGAAGTAATAATTAAACGTATACGATCTGTACTCACAAATAATAAATAGCGACAACAGAGGAATGGAGAACTTCATTTTTATTGTTTCCTTCCTTAGTAAAAGCGAGAATTACTACGTAGACAAAGCAAAATGATGTTTTTCCTAACAACTGACTTCCTACTCAAATGGAAACGTTTATATACCTGCTGAGGTAACCTACACAAAGGAGAAAATACACGAATAAACAAACATAAAAAAATTGCGCTTTTATTTCTGTTGACATTAAAAAAACTGTACATCACTTCTGAATAAATATTAGACAAGTTGGCAAACCCAAGATAATTTTTCCTTTCGAAATTCATGACACTGAAGGTTCTATAAATATTACACACATTTTTTCAGAATGAGCGTGAAAAACAATGATAACTTGTAAATTTCGACATACACATGAGATAAGATAAGGCGTACATTTGAAAAACGTGTAGTATAAAAACACGTTTATTTGAATGCGATAAATAAAGCAGATAGACGAATTTTGATTATACATATATCAATATTATCAAATCAAACCTCAAATGTATAATGAGAAAGTAAAGTCTGAAATTATAATGCATGGCGTAGCAGGCCAGGTGCCCTAGGAAACATGTTGGCAAAATTTATACCTGAAATCTGACTGCGGATTCTAGTAGTGTTGGCATGTAGAAAGAAAGCCTATAAATGATGTTTGCTCTCGGAATCCGGACCATATGTATGCGTAAAGAATCGTTGAAGGTAACAACAACAGGTTCCTTGTCCATTGCAAAAAACCTGTTTGTCTGACAGGAAATAAATTAAGTGAAAAGATGTGGGTCTTAGAAATATTTACAAAATGGCGGGCCAGAATCGCCTTTTATAAACACGTAATTTTTTTGCAATAATCAAGTAAAAAATTATTCACTCTCCGAAAAAATTCCTTGTCACTCTTAGTATGCAATAATGATTAGTCGTCCCAAGAATTAAGCTGTTATTAAAAAAGTGTGTTTTCAACGAAATTTCTACACATGTTATCGGAGAAGGAATGACACTTTCTGTGGTGGCTGTCATAATGTACATGAAATAATCTAATGGAAATGTCGATAAACTTGTAGCACTGATTAGCTTTCCCTGGTATTATAAATAAATATAGAACATTTAAACACTAAATTTCAGGGTGAAAATTTTCAAACCTTCAATTTTTTCTCTGAAATATGTGTCAAAACGCGAGAAAGTATGATTTTCGAGAAAAACTTAATTTCAATAAAAAGTGAATTTAGCGCTATCGGAAAATAGCACCTTTCGAATGCTTTTTAAGCAGATTCAATAAATTGAAAATTGATCGTGTGATTTCATGTGCTCAAGGGAAAAAACGTACCATCTGTTACGCCCTAAATGAAATCGTGACTTATCTTAATTTAATTAAGTTGTCCCTCGTTTTTCATTCAAAGTTTGTCTATTACAAATAATGTTTAATAAAATGAAAACGAAAGCAGGGACATATTTTTCTTCATTTCATAAACAAATAATACTAAATAATAAAAACAGGAACATTTGGAAAACCAGTGAAACATATTTTAATTTTGATGATAATATCTACAATTGTTAAATACTTTGCTACCCTTAGGGTGCGGTCACTATTGTACATCTTCAATTAATTTGGTAACCTTACAATTGGAGTCGGAAGTGCCACGCTTAGGCGTTTCCAAGTAGATTCATATCCATTCATCCATTCGACTCTTAGATGAATTTCGTGAGGACACGAAACGTTTTACAACTTACTAATTTAGCTACAAGTGGAAGAAAGTATTCACTATAGGAATAGTGACAGGATGTCATACACCTTATCGAAGCTACTTTTATGCAATTTATTAATAAGAAGTCGCTCTGCGGCTAAATGTACGTGGCACACAGAAAAAAAACTGGGGGTTTCTTTAAGAACCAGTTTCCCATTCCAAGGAAACTGCAACAACAAGGAACCCCTCTTGCTGAAAAGGAACCTAAAACGATGAATTTGTTCCAAAGGAGACTTTAGTGTGGCCCTAAAGACAAAGATATTCATCTATGTTCAACTATTCTCCAAAGGAACCCTTTTGGGTCTTCACAGGTTTCCACTGGAGTTCAAGTTCTAAAAGACACCAACTTTTATTTAAGCCGCAACTTTAGCGAACCCCCAGTTTTTTCTGTTTAGCACAACTCTCCTTGAGTAAAAATCACTCACTTCGGTCAATATCCAGTTGGCCAAAGTTGTAGAAATTGCGTTGAAAAACAGTCGCTGTTTTAATTTTGAACGGTTTTTATTTATTTTTTTCCAGTTGCAATAAACAAAAAACCTGTTTTGGCTATGTTGAACGATTGTTTATATATACAGAGAGTCCGAATTTCGAGTGGCAAACATAAATATAGGCTTTCTTTCTACATGCCAACACTACAATAGAATCCACTGTCAGATTTCAGGTATAAATTTTGACAAAAACTGTCAATTTTTTGCTTTTGAAATTCCTCCAAATTTTGATTGAGTTTTGAACTCACGAAGATTGAAGTTGTAATATTCTTAACCTTCATCATTTTGAAATTATTCACATTTTCACTCTTATCTTTAAAAACTTCAAAGTTGAGATTATCCTAAGTATACATTACTCCGTGGTAGGTGAGGCCGGAGCTGAAATTTCCGGGGGTAAGTTGTTCTGATGGATTTATTTTCAAAATAAAAAGAGATAGCGATATGTTCTGAGTACGTCTCGACTATTGAGCCAATCACGCCAATGTGTCGGCTATTTTTAGTAACATCCGATAAAACAGTCCGTGTGTTTTTGAACCAGGACTAGACGCACACCACGTACGTAAATATTTTTGGATCTTTGTTTTTTGGTCTAATATTATTATTTAAGATCAGAGTAATTGACTATTTCGTGGTTATGAATTGAATGATGCTTAAGAATATTATGTGGCAGTCTTTATTAGCCCATTTCAATGCAAAACCTGAGAATTTTATGAAGTTGTCACATGTGTCGTACGGGGCTTGTTGTTACCCTGCCGTGGGGCCCCTTGTTTCTGTAACAACTTGCCCCGTTGAACTATGAATGTACTCTCTGATTTTTTCATGTAGTCCGGTCACTTTGGGCGTGAATATCTCGGAGACGAAGAGCGGTAAAAAGAAACTGTAAACTGCATGTAAATGTGTCTTTATTTCTGCGTCGATTACATGTTTTACGGTTATTATGCAAAAATCTGATGAGGAACTGTCATCGTTTGTTTGACAAAAAACACCGAAATAAGGCGCTTCGAGTACACAGGTC
>JAUMHM010078393.1:0-13766 GCA_032362435.1 Melikaiella ostensackeni
TGTATTCCTTAAGGCCGATAGAGCCTTAAGTAAATAAATTTCCTATTTCATTTGAAATCAAAAACAATTTTAGTAATTTGTACATCAAAAACATATAACATCGAGCGCGAAGCGCGAGATCCACATGGTTCGGAGCGCGAAGCGAGCTACGCGCGCACGATGAGAATGTGCCCACGAAGAGGGCAGATTTTTTGAATTATTATGACAAGTTCCTGCGATTGTACAGAAATTGACGTTATGAATGAGCACAATAACATCGAAAAAAAAGATATTATTCTGGGTGTTATTTAAAATTTTCAAAACATTACAATTTGAATTATTTTTGCAGAAGATTCTTAAAAATTTTCAAAATGACTTCATCCTATCAACGCTTTATTCAGAATTTATGTATCTTTCAACTTATTGAAGAGAAAAAATGTGAACTCAGAATTTATAAAATCAACAAATTTCAAATACTAAAGAATGATTGTCCACATATTAAGTGGCGGTAGTGTATTTTTTTATCATTTTCTTTTTTATAAAAAATATAATTTTTGACTGATAATACTTGACTGATCCTGTGTGGTTGTTTGACCTATTTTTTATTATATACATCCAAATTTAAATTTTAGACAACTTCATTCTTCGACCAAAAAAGATCAATTTTCGACCAAAGAGATGAATTTTCTGTTGAAATGATGAAGCCTCAACCAAAAAAATGTGTTTTTAAGAGAAGAGTTCAACTTCCAACCAAGTAGTTAAATTTTTAACCAAGAAGATTACCTTTTCACGAAAAAAGATTAATCTTTAACAAAATACATGAATTTTCAACTAAAAAAGATATATTTTCCACCAAATAGTGAAATCTACAACTAAACAATATGAATTTTAAACCAAAAATAGAATAGTTAAATTTTCAGTTAAAATTAACGTTCAGCAAAGAAAAGTTGAACAAAGTAGTTCAATTTTGAACGAAAGAGATGAATTTTCAACTAAAACAATGAATCTTCTACCAAAAAAATGAACTTTCAACAAAGTAGTTCAAACTTTCAAGGAAAAAGATTTTAATTTTAAATTAAAAACAGTTGAGCTTAACCAAAAAAGACAAATTTTCAACAAAACAGTTGAATTTCAAACCAAAGGAATAAAATTTCAACCAGGAAGATTAATTTTTCACCAAAAGAATATCAATTTTATACAAAATACATGAGTTTTCAACCAAATAGTTGAATTTTCCACTAAAAAAGATGAATTTTTAAGCAAAAATGGAATAATTGAATTTTTAGCCAAAAATTAAATTTTGTCTCAACAAAAACGAATTTTTTAAAAAACAGTTGAATTTCCTCAAAAAAATTAATTTTTGATTTGAAGATACGAATTTTCAACAAAATACATGAATTTTCAACCAAACAATTAAATATTTAACGAAAGAGATGAATTTACAACTAAAACAATGAATGTTAACCAAAAAAATTAACTTTTAACAAAGAAGTTCAACTTTCAAGCAAAAAGATTTTAATTTTAAATGAAAAACAGTTGAACTTGACCAAAAAAAGAAAATTTTCAACAAAACAGTTGAATTTTATACCAAAGAAATGGAATTTCAACCAAGAAGATTAATTTTTTACTAAAAAAAAAGACAAATTTTCGACAATATACATGAATTTTCAACCAAATAGTTGAAATTTTCACTAAGAAAGATGAATTTTCAAGCAAAAATGAAATTATTGAGTTTTGAGTCAAAACTTTAATTTTGTACCAACAAAAAACGAATTTTCTACAACACAGTTAGTTGAATTCTCAAATGAAAAAGATCAATTTTCAACAAATTTTCAACAAAAAAGTTGAATTTTCAGTCAAGAAAGAAAAAAAATCAACCAGATTGTTGACATTTCCAACAAAAAGGCCTAATTTTGTACAAAATAGTTGAATTTCCAACCTGCATATATAGATTTGCAACAAAAAAGTCAATTTTCAACCAAATAATTCGATTTTCTACCAAAATAGTAGAGTTTTCAACGCAAAAAAGACGAATTTTCATTCGAATAAAATTACTTTCTATCAAAATTGTTGAATTTTGAACAAAATAATTGAATTTTCAAACAAATAATAAAAATTTTGATCAAAAACGATGAATTCCCAGCCAATAATAGTTAGATTTTCAAGCAAAGAGATGAATCTTTAACTTAACTGATGAAAGACAATTTTCCTATATTGGGCTATAAATGCCTGTGTCTATCTGCCGCCACAATTTGAATCGTAAAAATAAAAAAATAGTCGCAAAAGCAATGAAATTGATTGATTGTCATCAAAAAGACTTGTAAACTTTATTTCGAAAGTAACCGAGAAGTAACGATTTTTATAGTTACTGTTACTGAAAAAATATAACTAGTTACCAATTCCTTGCTCATTTACCAAAGTAATGTTGTTACCACTATTCATACCAAAAAAAGAAACTAGTTACAGTTACTAGTTGAAAGTACTATTTACTTCTCATTACTGATGAGATAGCAAGTTGAAACCATTTTGAAGTGTTATAACTGAAAGAATAAAAGTGTAGTCCGAATCTTTGCAGAAGTTGTACTTTTTTCTTTCGACTCTGCTCAATACTTCTGGTTGAGCAGCTTTCATCCTTCATGGAATTTTGAAAATGTACTTGTAAAGAATATTATTGCTTTATCACTTTTTACGAGACAGTTATTGCAGCATTGGAATGCATTATTTCTCACATGGCGCCTTTTCTTTTACAGAGAAGTATTAAGAGGGGAAAAGTGCACGAAGTGATAGTTTAACCTGATGGAAACTCGCCGGCGATCGGACATTAAGGCCACGAATGATAGCTCATTATACTGGTCTAGGATGGCTTTTCCCGCACTACTATCTTTGACTTGGAACTTTATTACGAGCAATTAAGTCTTTATTGGCCATGGTTACGACGGAAATCATTTCCGACATTAGTCTGACGACTTCTTTATTCAGGGTTTTTATCCGACGTTTAAAAAATAAGGTGCACTTTTATTTCTGAGAAATAAGGTGCCTTAAAACGGGGTAAGGACGATCATGTAGAGTTAAGTCGCTTACCCTCAATTTTCTATTTCAAAATTCAATATCGGTTTCAACCTTTATTTTGAAATTAATTTGGTGCAAATTTATGAGTGAGCGACTTTACCCTATGTGAGCGACTTTACCCAGCCTAACGGTACTATTTCTTTACTAATTTTTTCATTAGCAAATAATTTTCTTCATGGTCATTGATTATTACAAATTTGTGGAAAACATATAGTATGTTTGACAAGTGTAAGCAGAGAGAGTAATTCACAAAAACGGTACTTACAATTATAAGCTAAGCATTAGAACGATTTTATAACGTTTACAGTGACATGTCGAAACTTATGACTCCATTCCGGATATTCTAAGGCGCGAGCTTTTACGAGATGTGGCTAGTAAATAACCAAACTGATGCTCTAACAATTTTCATTTACCAAATTATTCAATAAAGATATAATCTCCTTCATTTTAGTCCCCTTTCCAATCCCTACACTGCTCCATACAAATCTCCTATAGCTTGAAGCAATGTTGCAGATACTTTTCTGAGAAGTCTTTCATGAGCCGCCCCGCTTCTTCCTTCGTAGCATCCACGGACTCGAATCTGGTTCCTTTTAGCTCAGACTTGATCTTCGGGAAAAGAAAAAAATCACATGGGGTTAGATTAGGTGAATACGGTGGGTGCTCCAATCTAGAAATCTTGTACTTCTCCAAAAACCTCTGGACAAACAGCGCCTTATGTGATGGCGCGTTGTCCTTATGAAAAATCTGCGAACCATTCTTTCACATCTTAGGTCTTTTTTTTCTTACGCGTGTAAATTTTTATTTAAAATTTGTCTCACAGTTTCCTCATCGATGTTCACTAAGTCAGCAATTGCTCGAATGCTCAGGCATCGGTTTGGTCGAATAATTTCACTCACTTTTTCGATGTTACCTTCGGTCTTCGATGTGCGAAGACGACCGAGGCCCGGATCGTCTCCAATCACTTCCCTCCCCTCCTTAAATGATTTAAGCCAATCGGAAACTTGACTACGAGATGGACACTTATCGCCATAAACCTCCTCTAACAAACTATACATTTCTGTAGCAGATTTTCCTAGTTTCACAAGAAACTTCACGTTGACGCGCTGTTCTACTTTCAATCTCAACTAAGTTCTGCGGAGCTCAGGTAGGCGGTCAATTTCGAACAAAGGTTACTGTCCTACTGAGGGTCGCACAACCTTTAAATTTGTAGCGTAGAGGAGGGGAGAAGAACACAGATCAATATCGGACCCTGCTTGTTGGTGTCGAGGCCCCAAGCAGGCAGCATAACATCTATTCAGTTATTCAATAGCCACATCTCGTAGGCATAAAAAAACGAGTTTGCGGAGTTTCTGTAAAGAGTTGGAGTTGAGAAAGTATAAACAGTATTGTCCATTGGATGTGACAGATGGAGGCTGCTGAAGAATGGAAGATCTGAAATCCACACACGCGGGATAAGTAGCTCAGAAATTATACAAATTCTTCTTTTCCAAAGATTTCATATCAGACAGGTTAGAGATGACTCATACGTAAACTTAAACTCACCGATACGATTGCAACCTCAAAATGAACACCGGAGCCTAAACTAAGCAATTATGGTTGTGATATCGAATAGAATACGAAAGGTTAGACAAGGTTGAATGCCTGGTACTCAGGACAAGTCTGAAAACACCTTGAGACTGCTAGATTCTAGTACTCTACCATAATCTAAACACTTTGAAAGTACTGAAAAATTAGGCAAAACTGTCTCTTTATTCTTTTATAAGGCTATGGCATCCATTCTCGGTCATAAGTGAGCAGAGTCACACGCACAGAAAAACTCCTCTCATTGCAAAACCCAATTAAACTTAACATTACTTGAAGTCTTAGCTACTGAGGAATTTAATTTTTTGATTTGGTCCTCCATTTCGAACAGCCCCCCCAGCCGACTTCGTACTACTTGAGAAGAAGATTTGAAACTCTTTTGAAGGAACTCGATTAAAGCTTCTCGATCATTTTAGTATATCCTAAACCCCAGACTGCGATAGCATCAATACACTGAGCATGAAACTCCAAAGAAGCGTAATTTTAGTGCACCAAGCATCAAATTTCGCAGAATACAAAATTCTTAGAACTGCGCCCAAAGCAACGTTTGCTGAAATCATTTTCTCGGTAGCATCTTTGAAGAAAAGCCCCGAACTTGAAAATAATGAATCCTAAGTAGAGGTACTCCTCAAGTACTTCAAGCTGAACCATAGAGAAAAATAAACTATAACTTCGCGGAGGACCTCTATGAAAAACTAAAATTTTTTATTTAGATTCATTTACTTGAAAGAAATGTTCTCTACAGTATTCCTCAATGAGGGTAATTTCAAATTTAAGATCAGCTTGAGAGTTGGCAAGAATCACTTTATCGTCAGCATAGACTGGTAAAATTACATTAATTAGATAATGATCAAAACTCCTATCATCCCATGGTTTCTTAAGTATTCCTCTAAGTCAAATTAACAAAGCGAATAGAAGAGGACTGAGAATATCGCCCTGGACAACTCCTAGAGTAACCTCAACTGACGTGCCAGGGCCGGTCCTAGTTCTTACAGTCACAGAAGCGTCATCATATAAACTTTCGATGATTCCTAACATTTTTGTACTCACTCCCTTCCTGATCAATTTTTGCCGAAGAAGCAAGTGATTAACTGAAGGAAAGGCTTTTTTGAAATCTATTCAAAACTCAAAGACCTTACGTTTCGGAATAGCAACTTGGATTTGAATTACTGTGTTCTGGGTGAAAGTCTGATCTATACAACCCCATCCAGCCCTGGAAGCAGCCTGATTCTCTGGAAGGCAGTTTTCTACCTCAGTACATCTAGTCAGCCTTGACGGAAGAATTCGAGTGAAAATTTTTGCAATAGAATTGACCGAAGTAATTTCTCTGTAGTATTGAAGGTGGTCTGTTTTATCTTTTTTAAAGAGCGTAAAAAAAGTTTGAATGCTAGACCAGTCGGAAGGAACTTTTGCTGATTCCCAAATTCTGTTGGAAGAGCTAACAAAATAAGGGATCCAGTTTTCTGGTAGACATTTATAAAATTCGCTAGGGATGCCATCCTTACCGAGCATTATATTGCTCTTACATAACAATAGGCTGTCTTTTACTTCCTTTTCTGAGATTGTGTAATCCAGTAAAGAATGGGAATTTATATACCACTTAACACTTACAGAAATCTGTTGCGTATAGAGTGATTTTTAAATTCTAAAGTTACTCACAGCGGTCCAGAAAGCTTTAGCTTTATTGCAAGCTGCAAGAATATTCAGTGGAACGTGCTTAAAATTTTCCCTTCTTAAAATTTGGAGTTCTACGTAAGCATCCTTTATTGTCCTATGCTCAATAATATCTAGATCAGAAAATTCAGATGATTTACAATTTTTTTAATGAGTTTTAATTTGCATAGCATCATATCACATTCTCTATCAAACCAAGGTTTTTCTCCCGGGACTCTCCAAAAAGACTTTACAACCAGGCCCAACCTATTCGCTACTACTAAAATTGCATATATATGAGATTCTCGTTCAGAATCTCCACATCCTCACTAGGACGAGAGGCATTGGGCTAGACTAACATTTGCTCAGTGTATGCCCCCAACGCTCTTTCCTTACAAGCGAATTTCTTGTAATTAAAAGAGTCATTCAACCTTCCATTAACAATTAAATTATCATTAGTAATTTTAACAACCACTGGTAAATGGTCTGATAATGTTGGAATCTCCAACATATTAAAATCTGAGATCAAACCCAAGGAGTCAGCGTAACAAAATATGAGATCTACCACACATTCACCCTGATGGCCTATGAAAGTTTATTGTGCTGGGGCGTCATTTTCACATCTGTTATTCAAAACAAACAAATTTTGCCCCTCCAAACAATTTATTAATGCCTCACCTCTGAGGTTGATCTCTTGATCTAAGAATAAACGAAAGGGAGAAACTACCGAGTCATCGGGTAAAGATTCATCAGTTAACTGATTGAATTTTCCTATACGCGAATTTAAATCACCCCCAAGAAAATTGGAGTATTGGAATACACCGAACAAATTCTATCAAGTGACCCCTTCAATGCTCCGACAAGCGCCTGAAACTGTTTAACGGTGCTGAAAGTGAATACTAAAGGTTATTTCGTGCTTACAAATAATTGAAATGGAAAAAAAATTCTAAAATTACCGTAAACTGGGGCAAAGCAGCGCATATGTGGGGGAAAGCGGCGCACCTTTAATTTTGTATCTAAAATGCGGTATTGATTATTCTAAGTTTTTCAATTCAAATTTTACAATTGTTAGTTGCAAGACTTTATATTTTTTACCTTGGAGAAGCAAATATCGCAATTAGAAATGCAAAATCAAGGGTGTGCTGATTTCCCTCACATTCGCCGCTCAACCTCAGTCTACGATAGCCTTATGAAATTGGTTAAGGAAGGCGTGAAAATAAGTATTATACAAAAAATCTAACAACAATTTATTTTTGGGAGGATAAAACACCCTTAAATGTTAATTGTGATAAGAGCAACACACAGTGTACAGATTGACCGACTTTATACAGATTTTTCCGAATTATAAACAGTGTTAAACTACCTTGTCATAAAACAAGTTTTTTTGAGGGAGGTAAGAGCTTCCGGAAAAAACTTAGTCACCCTTAGTTCTGAAAAATCACAAAATTTTGAAAATGGATGCCTTTATAGCGTCTCCTTCTGAATAAAAATAGTGGTTAACTGTCTTGTCATAAAACAAGTTTTTTGAGTGGGGTAAGAGCTTCCGGAAAAAACTTAAAGTCACCCTTAGCTTCAGAAAATCTTAACATGTAAAAAATGGTTGCCTTATAGATTCTTCTTTGAGTTAAAAATGGTGTTTAATTACCTGAGAATTACGCAAGTTTCTTGACTTTGGTCAAAACTTCCTGGAAAAAATTTTAAGTCACTCTTAGTTTGAGAATCTCACAAAATCATCAAAATGAACGAATTCATACAGTTTTATTAAATTAAGAATAGTGTTAAATTACCTTGTCATAAAACATGTTTTCTGAATGAGGTTAGAGCTCCGGGAAGAAAATTTGGAGTCACTCTAGGTTTCGAAAATTCACAAAATTGTCCAAATGAACGCCTTCATACAGTTTTTTTCGAATTAGAAATAGCAGTAAATTACAATGTTATGAAACAAGCTCTTTAATGGCGTGAAAGCTTCCGGAAAAAAATAAAGTCTCTCTGTATAAAGGCGTTCATTTTGACGATTTTGTGATTCTCTAAAACTAATGATGACTCAAAAATTTCTTCTAAAAGCTCTCACCACACTCAGAAAAATAGCTTCATGACAAAGTAATTCAAGAGTATTTTTAATTTAAAAAAAACAGTATAAAGCCGGTCATTCTGTACTGTGTGTTGCTCTTACTGCCATTAACGTTTAAGGGTATTTTACACTCTAAAAGTTAGTTATTGTTCGATTATTTTGCATAATACTTATTTTTACCCCTCCTTGAACTAATTCCACTAGGCTAATTTCAGAAAATAATTTTTTTCCATTTCCTTTATTTGAACTTTTAGAACTTTCACATCAGATTTTCTGCATTCACGTAAATACACATTAATATCAGAATACCGTAAGTCTAAAAATAAATACTAGAATGTTTCAAAAATCTCAAAGTTTCAAAAATGCAATGTACACCTGTAAATTTTTGTTCCATTTTGAAAGAAAGAAAATCCATTAAAAATGTAATCCAATCGGATAGAATCTTGCAGCTCTGCATCGAGGTCAAAGGTTAAGCTCAAAATATGTTCCTTGTTTTCGTGCTTACAAAAAAATGTTTAGTACGATATTAGCCTATTTTTCAAGTGAGGGAAGGCCTGGGGGAGTGATTGATAGGAATTGAGGGGAGAGGGAGGGGAAATGATGGGATGGGAAAGGAAAGTTAGAGGATGATGAAACAAGATGGGCTTGAATAGGATGACGTTTTAATAACTGAATATAAGAAATTCCCCATCACTTTCTTTCTCAATTATTTTCTTTAATCTTAGAAGAAAATGATGTTAATGTGACATGAGCAGTGGGAGTTGGGAGATGTTAAACGTTTCAGATACTATATTAATTAGGCTACGAAACCCTTTTTTGTAGGTGCATGTCGCCTTCTTCCATTAATTTTTTTTTTTAGGCACGACAGCAACGAACATTTTTGAAATTTACCCTTTAACCCCAATGAGGAAGTGGAAGATTTCATCGGATTGAATTGAATTTTTTTAGGGTTTTCTTCCAAAATGGAACAAGAATTCCCAACTTAACCTAGCATTTTCCAAACTTTGTGATTTTTGCACCACTCAAATACATATTATTGCCTTTTTCAACTTTTTGCTCAGGTGAACCCAGTGTTTCATCATCAGCTATAAACTAAGTCATGTGCTTCATGAGTTAAAGATGTTATGAATTTAATACGATATTTGAAATGTCTCGCGACGATGTTGTTGTAGGTACAAAATTCGGTGTATGGTGTGGTTTAGAGTTCCTCCTTTACCGGCGTTGTCCTTACGTAGCCGCCGAAAGTGTTGGAAATGATATCAATCGCCTCTGGATGCCTTACTAGAACTACCATCTATTTCTCCATAGGGTTCTAGTCGCCTACTACCTGATGTTCTAGAAAGTTACCTACTCATCCAACTGACTTCTAGATCTTCGAGATGTTCTGTGCATCTTGCGTGCACATTGCCTGTAGCAGAAATCATAATAGGATGAATAGATGCATGCTTCACATTCCTTCATATTGTCATTACTTCATGCCTAAGCTCGCTATGCTTACAGATTTTGGTTGTATAGGTTGCCTACAAGTTCTGGTTAAGTGAACAAGCAATATCGATGATATAAACTCTTCCACATTTTTTCTCGCGCATCACGATATCAGGTCGATTAGCTCGAATTTAATGATCCACCTAAATAGTAACATCCCAGGATAAAATGTAGTATTGGTTTTCTAGAACGGACACTAGAATATATCTATAGAAAGGCATCCATTCTGTTAAGAGTCTTAGGTTTAAGGCAAGTTCTTGATGTATAATGCTCGCTACATCATTATGTATTTGTGTGTACTCTTTCTGAGCCATTACGTGACAACCTCCAATCATGTGCTCGATGGATTCGTTGATATCTCCACACAATCGGCACCTGTCAACCACGTCTTGATGCAACACATGCTTGCGATATTTTGTGGTGTTGACAACCCTGTCCTGAATCGCTATCACGAATCCCTCCGCTTCCCGAAACAGGATGCCCTTTTTCAGACAAATAATGGATGCCTCTCTGCCCACTTCATGTTGATCTAACGTTTTGGGGTGCTCGCCGTGGATAGCTTTTTGTCTCCAGTGCGTTTCTCATTCCTCTATTGTATCTGCCATGATATTTAGGGCTTCATCTAAAGACAAATTCAAGGGAGTGTGATTGAAATCTGCTTCACAGATGGTGTTGTGGGACGCAACATCTCGCTTGCTGTTAAAATAGTCTCGCAAGTGTATAACTTGTGTTATACACAGTTGCTCACCGTCGACAATGCCTCTACTCCCTCTATGTCGTGGTAGAACTACCCTTTCAATCGCCAAACGACTGTGGTACATTCGGTGCTTAGTCGTATCAACGCGGATGGTTCTGTTTATTCTTTCGAAGTCGATTTTTGACCATTTGATTAGACCAAAAGAATACATGAGGACAGGGATGGCATAGGTGATAATGGACCTAATTTTACTGTCCGCATCTGAGTCTTGTGGTGAAGGCAGTTATTAGACTTCTCTTGACTATTGTATGCTGAATACCCTTAGACTCAAGAATATTCAGATATTTATATGACCCACCCTCAGCCATTGCCTCGATGTGATCCTTATTCTCGTCCTCTAATTTTGTGATCCTTAATTCTCCCCTGATTCAATGTACTGCTCTGCATTTATCTAGTCCAAGCTCCACGTGAATGTCATTGAAAATCTGAGTTGTGACATGGAAAACTTGCTCCAGTTTCTGGTTTGAACCAGCGTATAGCTTCAGGTCATCCATATACGAAAGATGGGTTAGTTGATGACCATCCTTGTCATTATGTACTCTGAACCCATAAGACATGCTTTTTCGTGTTTTGCTCCGTGAATTCAACGTTAAATATAACCACAATGCACTCAATGAGTCTTCTTGAAGGATACCCGTCGTAATCTGAATTAATCCAGTTATCATTGGTTCTCCATGATCAAAATACTTGATTCTTGTTCCCCAAAGCATTATCGCATGACGTAAGAAGTCGATAATACGTCTTGTCATATGGTAGTGAAGGTAACGCTTGCTTGTAGTCAATATAAGCCATGTGCGTTTCTCTGATGTTTTTTAGCTTGCCTCATGGCCACAGCGTCAATGGTGACTAGATCTTTATTGTCCCGCGAGTTTTTACAACATCTTTTTTGTTTTTCTATTAGGGTATTATTCTTGTTGCAATAAAAGTAAATCTTATGTGCAATTACAGCTGTAAGGTACTCATAAATCGTTGGAAGATAGGCTCTTTGTCGAAATTCAGAGGGATTTTGAGCATCTAGCTTTCAAGCAACATATACGTGATACCTTTGAGCATGAAACCTGACTTTAAATCTGGATGTTCGATGAGCTTTGGGAAACACCTTACCAACGCAGGATTCACACTTATCAGGTACGTGTACCAGAAATTGTGCACCATGTCTAGAACTGGGGCTTTCCAGCTACTTGCCATTTTCAAAACCGCCGAAATATCTGAGTCTGTGATGTTAGTAGGCTCCATTACAGGCTTATGGCTTGCGCTCTATTTCTCTAGTTTGAACCACGCAGCTCAAAAGTTGCTTCTGTTTGTTTTTCCCTAGACAACCGACCAGTAGTGAGCCATGGCTTCTGATTGAAGAACTTCGGTATCTTGCTGGAAAGTTCGCTCTTTACTTAGTTCACGATAGATCCTACTTTCATCTACCTGAAAGGTTCGATTTTTCTTCCTTCTCGCACTGCTCTTATTGTGCCGACGCAGTCTAGCAGTGAGAACTTCAAGTCTCTACCGTTGTGAGTTCATAATCTCATTCAATATTGCTGATATCAATGCCTCGATGTTTTGAGGGTGGTTGATTTTAGTATCATAGCATATCAGCTTCCTAGTTCTATTTCCTTTCGTATTTTGAGTTGATCGACCCAATTTGCTACTTACTTTGCTGACATCCATATCCAACCTGATTTTTTATGGTGAATCTCGCTTTCTTCCTGGGGCAAGGGCTGCATTTGTAGGCGTAATTCCACGGCCCAACGTTCTAACGACTGTCACAGCCGCACAATACACGAAAGTTTGAACCCATAACGCAGTTAGTTCGGCGTTCAAATGCATTGTAAGACCTTGTTGTTTAGGTGCTCTATCAGGGCATGCAGATCCCTTATAACGAAAATCCTTGGCAGAGAATGCTCTTATGTTGGTTCTACATTTCTGAACTCAAGTAAAGCTTGATTAAAATTCCTTTCAAGGTGCTCAGTTTTTCTGGGATTTCGCTGTTTGCATCAACGGGACCGTTAATGTCCAGGTGTGGTTCTAATCAACCCGGTACTTGTTCTTCATTATCGCTAGCACTTATGCTTTCAGCTTCAATCACCTCTTCGTTATCCGCACCTCCATAATGATTCAATCAGTAAGAGACTGTTGTTCTACTTCAATTTTTATGGTATCTATTTCAACCGCTGAGAGTAATTTGTTGATAGATATTGAGCATTTTTGGTCTGTAAGATTCTGTTCGTTCATTCTTGTGGCTAGATGAGGGTACTTTAGCAAGAAGAGACGATGATGTTCTCTCCTTACCTTTGCCCGCTATTCTCTGCCAAAAAATAAAGGCGCATAACATCTCTGTTCATATTGTATGTCCAGCTTAATCGCCTTCTTGAATGCAGAATCTCTGCTTCTGTCTCTGGTTGAATCAGGCCATCTGCCTCTGGAGGATGTGGTGGTACTGGATCATCATGAGATTGCGCAGAAACATCAGTAGCACGATGATGTTGTATTGCCTCACCGGTCACCTTTCGGTCTTGTGGTGCAGCTTCCCCCAACTGATGTTCATTACAGACGTTTTTCCCCGCCGAATCAACCCTCTGCTTAATCTCTATTGCTCGCCCTTCTGAGATAAGCATATTATTTCTAATGTCCTTAATCTTAATGATAAGATTTCTTGCTGCAACTCGCTGCACATGAGAATACTCCGCATCGAACTTTGTCCTAAAATTGTGTTCCTTTTCGCACTTAGTTTCAAACTTTGCGCTTTCATAATAGAGGCGCATCAATTCTTCCATCATTGTTGTATTCCAGTTGATGCTCTTCCATGGTATTCCTGTTGAGGTCGTTGGCTGCGAATCGCTAATGCTAGCCAAAGTTTCCCCAGCAGGCACAGTTAATGTTCCACTGTTTGCCGCTTGTAGCAGATGTTCTTGCTGGCCAGATTGTTGATCGATGAGATCTGCCTGATCATCACGCAGCTCATTATCACTACCGCCCGGCATGCTGTGTCCTCCAGCGCTGTCTGCAGGGACGTCCGGATGATCCTCAGGAAGCGAGCATCGTTTCACTACACTCAAACCTCGCTTTAGAGACCGTGACGGGGTTATCCTCAATGGCTTTCGTTTCTATTTCGGGGTTCTCCAAACCATAAACAATCAGGGACGTGTGAACCATTTCCTAATATTACGCAATCTCCGA
>JAUMHM010078431.1:0-13764 GCA_032362435.1 Melikaiella ostensackeni
AAGAGTTGTACAATAATTTTCAAATATATGGTTTTTGTATAATCAGTCTCATTACTTAATTGTCACACCTCGTACATATTTCACACAAATACTTATATTTTGAGTATCCCACTTCATTTCGAAGAGGATCCTGCAATATATTTTGTATAAATTTGAAAATAAAAGACTGTTTACAACGCAGAAATGTTAATTTATTAACGCCAGATCACACATATAATTATTTTCTTTTCTGATGACACAAACATTGCGAGTGACACTTGCGAGAAGATATACGCAACACTCGTGTGAAGTTTGTAACACTCGTGGAATATTGTAGTCAACTTCTCGCACTTGTTACACTATATACTATTCTCTATTTTACGATTTAATAGCAACACTTGCTAGGACATCAAAAAGAATATGGTCTTCAAATTAAACCTATATTTTTTTCAAATGAGCATAACGTACAATAACGAGTTCTATATTCAAGAAACGTAATTTATGACCATATCGAAGGAGATTAAATTTACTTTTTCGGAACCTTCGAAAAGTAAAATTTAATATCATGTCGTGATTTTCACGAGAAGTAATTTAAGGTATACAAGCAATTAATGTAATGAAATCGAGAGTTTTTAAAAAAATAATATTAGAACTTTCCTAAAGTTCAATGTTTCGTGTGCGTTATTATTATTTTAGATGACGTGAAGTAATGTGCTTTGACAAGCTACATTTCACATTCGTTTTATGCCCGCAAAAATCGCAAGTGAATTGTGGTTTGACTGCTGCGTGGTGTAAACGTTTATGGTGATATAAAGCATCTACCCAAATGTAACTTCGAGAACATTCGTCGCAATTATGCCTCGTTTGCGATGTATTTGCTTTTGTTTTCTGATGCACACGACCTATATGGGTATTCACGCTACCTTTCTGTGTAAATCGTTTACCGCAGAATTTACAACTGAACTGTGGCATGATGCCGCATTAGAATTTTTTATGTTTCGTCAAATCATGTTTATATTTATAGGTTCGAGCACACTTTTCGCATTTGTATTTCTTTTTTTCCGGTTCCTGTTCTGATTCCTGAATTTTTTGCTTTTTATGGGTCGGCAGTTTGTTGCAAACAGCCAAATTATCAGTTCCTTTTAAATCTGCGGTACACAATTTTGACTCATAGCTTTGACGAAATACTTGGCCTGTACTTTCTGGATCTAAAAATTCAACAGAATGTATTTTACAATTTTTTATTTCATAGTTACGTTTAAAATATTTCAATTGAAAATCAGATCACACCTTCGATAATTCCTTCTTTAATTTCTAAAGTTCCGTCAATTCTGAGTTCAATTTTGATGATTTCTTCCTTCACTTCCAAAGTTTTGTCATTGCTATATTTAATTTCACGAGTGAAATCCTTTTCTTTATTTTTAAACAGTAGGTTGTGTTGTTTTAAAAAATATGCTTTATATTCCCCTATGGATCTTATTCTTGTTTTTTTGCAACCCCTCTCTGATTTTTCTGAAAAAAGTCACAAAAATGTAAATTAGAACTTTTCAATAGTAGAGTAATTGATCATTTTCCTATATTCAAAACTTATGTAAACCTTTTAGTTTATAATTCCGAGATTATACCAATTCATTTCAAACTTATGGTATTACAATTCTATCAGGCCATACACCTACTCATTCTTTCTTTTAATATCATAATTCTTGTTCATATATACTTATATCTCGCATGTTCTATTTTATTACCAAAAGAACCTTGCACTATATATTGTATAAATGTGAAAATAAAAGACTGTTTACAACTCAGAAATATCAATTTCTACCGCTAAAAAAAATATTTAATTATTTTCATTCCTATCGACACAAACATTTCTTAACACAAATTATGGAAATGAAATCAGTTTAGAACATTTTTGAAAATGAACTTAAATTTCAAAGATAATAAAAATGATAAACAATCCATACCTTCTTATTCCTACTTATTTCCAAATAAACACAAAGTATAATAACAAATTCTATATTTAAAGAGTGGCAGTACAGAATTAGATAACGAACAAAATGGAAATTTTTCATAAGAGCGAAAAAACATTCTGTGAAATGAAAATCACCATTTGGAGATGAAACAAACGTCCTCACGAGAGCTGAAGTGGTGCTGAATTGAGGCCAAAAAAGTTTGATTAAAAAAAGTTATCCAGGTTCGAGGGAATGGATGTGGGAGTTGACAAACTGGAAAGTGATATTAATCTACAATTTGAGCAAGCTCAGCTGCAGATTGTGATGAGAAATTCAATTTGCACTTTAGAAAAAAATAGAAACATGCTCCTAAGATATGAAGTTTGTGCATACGAGGTGATAAAGTTTGATGCAAAAAAGTTGGCCAATTGCGAGAAAACCGAGAATTTCGGGATTTAAATTTCATGCCTTTCAAGATCGGCTTTGGATAGCGATTAAATATTGATTTTTGATCTTTTACAAAAATAAAAACTTCCGAGATATGGGGAAGCTGAATGAGAATAGAAAATGTTTAATCTAAAAAAATTCCTGTTCCGAAAAAATCAAAACTGAAGATCACAATATCACAGCCTGACAGGCAGCATTTTTTTTTTGCTGAAAATATTAACTAAAACATTATTTAAAATGAAAAAAAAATTGTATCAAAAAATGATAATTTGGAAAAATCCTCTTACCACGAAGTGTACATGATTTTTAAAGAATTTTGTATGCAATAAACCTGTTTTCAATAAGTATGTAGTCCAGGGTCAGGGGTCAAAAGTCAAAGACTTGTGAGGTCAAAGGTCAAACGATAAAAGTGAAAAGTGAGAAGTCAAAAGTCTCAAGATAAGAGGTCATATGGCGTAGGTCAGAGGTCAGTAGTCAAAGATCACACCAATATTAAAGACCATATTAAATATTAAAGATCAAAAGCCAAAGGATACAATTTGAAGGTCGAAGGTGAATGATCATATTTCATAAGTCAGGGGTCAAACCTGAAAGGCCAAAGGTGAGGGGTTATCGGTAAATACACAAATTTTTTCTGAAACGTATATTTTTTAACTCAGCTGCAATATTATCGGGCACCGCTACAACTATCACGTAAGTGTCTTTTTAGACTTCTACGCTCCGAATATATGCGATGACAGTACGTGCATTTGTGTATTTTTCCACAATCATGTTTAATATGACTTGTTAAATTCAACTTGTTAGCGTAACCGCGACCGCACTTAACACAACTATATGTCAGGACCTTTCTCTCTGTGGAGAGCTTTGGATTCCGAAAACATTTATTTTGATGTCGGCTTTGTGAGTTAGAAGTACCGAAATTTTGGTAGCAATAACTGCATGAAAATTCTGTAGCATTTGGTGTTGCTGTTTCCAACGATTGAAGGATCACAGTACTTTTAATTTTGTAAAGCCTCCTTTCCTTTCGAAGTAAGATTCTATTATCTGCAACAAAGTAAAATTTAATATATTAATTGGTGTATTCAATAAACGAATGAAGTGTGACACAAAATAAGAACTTGACAGAATAAATGCTGCATCATTCTTGTGATCATTCAGAATTATTAACTTCAAGGATTCCCGGATAGCACAAAATTTTCCCTGAATATTCCTGGAACATTCCAATGGAAGGTTCAGAGCATTCCCAAAAAAAGTTCCAGGAAGATTCTCGCAATGAAAAATTTATTTATAATAATTCACAAGGAAAGATATAAATTTGGAGTTGTGGCAAATGGGATTGTGACAATATAAACATTGCAGAACGAATAAAAACAAAAATATGACTTTTGATGCAAGCTATAGTAATTTTTGGTTCGAGAATTATTTTCTTTTTATGCACGCAATACTTATTATCATTATAAGACGTTCTAATTTTCGTGTAGGCGAAACAGTTCTAATAAAATTTTTTTTCTCCTTTTAAGAAAATAAATAAATGCATGTGAAAGCGAAATTCTTCTCTTGAGTCGTTAAAAATATGTCTTCCTTCTAAAAGTTAATTATACCAAATGCACGTAATAGAGTTGAGATCTTATCCCTCAAAACAGAAAAGGAGAAATCAAAAATGGAGTTTAGAAATATTTGTAATGAAATCGACTAAGAATGTAAATAAATTATTCAATTTGTTTGCATTAAATTTTTTATTGTTGTAGTGGCTAAGGCCCGCTAAGCTTAAATAATAAGAGAATTACAAAAATCAAACACGTATCTTAATACATTTATATCAATTCAATAAAGGTTAATCATTTGAAAAAACTATTGAACATCTTTTTTATAATTATAATCCTATGAAAGTAGTATCCATATCGAGAAAACTGGCGAAAAAACAAAAAATTCATTTTGTTGAATCAACCACAAGTCTGTTGAGACAACAGTTTGTTGTTCAACAAAACAGTTTCGTGAGTGTTTTAATCATCAAGTAGGTTCATTTACAAATTTAATTTAAATACATAAAAATACGAATTACTTTGCATATTTGCAATGATTCTGATGTCTTAAGGATTTCTATAAGCTGTAAAGAATCGACCACAGTACTGGCAGTCGTGCGTTTTTCCGCAGTCAGCTTTGATATGATAGTTCAATCTGTGCTTCATGGGAAAACTGGAAGCACAATTGACACAATTAAATGCATTGTAATTTTTGTTGATCTCCTGTGGTTTAGAAGGGCATTTATTTTCGTGACTCGATCGTTCACGAAGATTTGCGAACTCTCTGGCGCAGTAATTGCATTTATATTCGGCAAAATTAGATGTGTCTCTTCTTGGGAGTTAAAATTGACCCAACGTTATTTTCTTCCAAACTATGAGTTTACTAACTGCAAAGAAGCAAATAAAATTCGATATATGTTTCAGCTAATAAATTAATGATGAGTAGCACTACACAACAAAAGAGTAATAAAAAAAATTAACGTGCGAATGAGATTTCTTTATTTTTTACAACGCAGTTTTGTAATAGTGTACCACCACCCTCACTGAGAAAATTCTGTTTTGTTAGTTTAAAAAAAAACAGTATTTTCAGTCCTCAAAAAAAAATAAATGAAAAAAAAATCTAACTACACAGGACATTCTGGACAAATGATCGAAAAAAGATTATGATCTAGGATGCTCAAAGAAGATCATAAATAATCTTAAGAAGACTTGTAGTTGAATTCCCTCTTTGGTATTTAATGTGGCATGATAAACAGTAGACCTATATTTGGACATATTTTATTTCTTAGGAAATAAAAAATTTGTTTATGATGTGTATCTTATGTCTGAAGTCACATTTTGTAAGTTTCAACGTAAAATGATCGATCAAACTCTGCTTAGAATAGATTGATATTTTACAGAATTGATTACACGAGGGATGTATAAATATGATTTAATTTTTAAAAATCATCTGTGGCTCGTAGGTGCATATTACAATTCATTCAACTGATTTATTTATATGAATTCTAACAAAATTTTGA
Organism: Melikaiella ostensackeni; assembly: GCA_032362435.1. Taxonomy (NCBI): domain Eukaryota; kingdom Metazoa; phylum Arthropoda; class Insecta; order Hymenoptera; family Cynipidae; genus Melikaiella; species Melikaiella ostensackeni. The sequence continues at coordinate 5,422 of JAUMHM010078431.1, forward strand.
TATTAGAACTCGCAAAAAGGAAAAGAATCAATTGAATAGTTCATCTTAATTCGTATCAATTCCATTTCAAAATCAAAGTAGCATGATTATAAGTACTAAAAATAAAATGAGAAATACTGCTTAGGGTTTTTCTCTGAAAATGAAAATAATACTTGATAAAGCTGCAGAATATCATGGAACACAGAAAACGGTACGCAAATGTCTTTTTAGATTACTTTTCTCTGTAAATATGCGACCACATATTGTACATTTGTGTGTTCTGCCACAATCGTCTTTCTTATGAGTCTGAAGATGATCTTTATTGTCATAACTCGCACCACAAATTTTACAAGTAAACGTCTTTTGTTTTGTTCGTGAGCTGTTAAGTGGATTAAAGATGCAAGTATTAGTTTCATGTTCTCCTCGAAAATGATGTTCTGCAAAACTCATAAAACAGTATTGACATTTGTACACAACTTCTGACGCTTCTTTTTTTGGTGATTGAAGATTCTCAATTCTTTTGAGTCTTATAATCGGTAAGTTTCCGGTCAGCGCCTTTATGTTTTCTGTAACAAAATGAATACATATTCATTAGTCATAATCTTGAAAGAAAGATTTTTTCAAAATTTATAAAACCTGAAAGTTCGTGTTAGAAGGTTAAAAGAATTCTCTTCATCAACAGGAAATATTGCTGATCGTACGCATACGTTCTACTTTCGTTTTCGTTAATAAAACTATTTTTATTCATGCACGTAAAATATCTTCCCATACAACTAAAACTTTCCCCCTGAATATGATTTTGTTTTGGTATTAATTTCGAAATAATGAAACACATGCTTTTTCCATTCAGAGTGTATTTGGGTTCAAAGGAAAATTTTGTACAAGGTCAAAGTTATTGCTAGAAGTCATGTTCTGTAAGTGAGCAATGGGAAGCTAAAAGATTCAACTTAACTTTACAGAAAAGATCAAAAACGTTCCTAAAACTACAATTTTAAGCCGTTAGGCTGAAAAAATTTCTATCTTTTCTTATGGGCCAGTCTAAGATTCATTATGTTAAATAAGAGAACACGCATTTATTTAAATAATCATCAAAGCTATCTGTACGTTTCTTCAGTTCATTACAATTTGGGGAAATAAGTGGGAGGTACCAAACAGCTAATTCTAAGTCATTAGGGTAAATAATATTATAGAATTGGACATAATACAGCATGAATACTAGAAAAAATAGTAAGACAAGTACTATTTGAAGAAAATGGAAAAACAACATTTTTACATCTTTCAGCGACTTCTTTCTCTTGAACTAAAAATAATAATTATATAATCATAGAAAATCGTGGAATACAATTTACGGTACGCAAGTGTCTTCTCAGACTACCTCTCTCTGAAAAAATGCGACCACATTTTCCACATTTGTGGGTTTTACCACAATCGTCTCTCTGATGATCGTTTAGATGACGTTTTCGGATGTAACTGGCACTGCAAACGTTGCAGGTGTACAAATTCTGAATTCTTTGTTGTTCATTAAGAGGATTTAAATTGCAAGTATATCTTTCATGTCGAGTTCGAAAATGATGTTGTCCAAATCTTTTCAAACAGTATCGACATTTGTATACCTTAACGTCTGCCTCTTGTATTTGTAATTTCTCGCTCAATGAGCTCATCATACCTCCTGTAATGACATAAATGAAAAATTTGTTAGTGAACTTTAGAAAGATAGAGATTTGATCAATATCATGTTGAAAAATGGACAGACTAGTATACAGTTCATCATTTTTGAAAAATTGCCACTAACTTTCTTAAAATGTGTTTTTTTAAAATATATATTAATACTAAATACAAATAACCAAATAAAGGATAAATTTTACCTCGATTCTGAGTCAAAAATTTCCTGAAACAGAAATGAACCTGAAAAGTGGATGAAATCTAGTCGAAGTAAACATATTCAACCCTTCGAAAAATTATGTGAGTACAATCCATTTTCTTTATTTGTATTCTTGTGATGATTGAGTATAACGAAAGATATTTTAATAAACTATTAAAATATGATACTCTGTCAGCCTATTTTCAGATTATTTTTAGTTTATAAGCAGTTGACAGAAGTACATATTTTTATTTACTAATAAAAGTATTGAAAGTTTGTAAATTTTGATTCGAATATTTCTTGAGTTAGTGAACAAATATATTTTTAATTCAGTACATTTTATGTTTCTCATCTATGTAATACAAAGTCACGTACACGTAATCTTGATAAGCGAAGTAAATAAAAACGATTTTGTATAGCTTAAACATAAGAAGCTTATCTTTATTTCAAGAGATCGTAAGCTTATAATGTAGTTTCCAATGGAAGTCAATTAAGAACTGTTCTTAAATCAATTGTAAAAAATGGCACCAGAAAATTTAAAAGAAGTCGAAATATGTTAAATCAGAAACGCACATGGATTTTGCAAAGTTTACATTTCTTATACAATAAAAAAGGTGGAATATCGGTAAGTAAACAAGAAATATTTCTAGATAGAGAGGAAACTTGGTCACATATTTCAAGAGATATTTAGGATGAAATGGACGAATTATATTTGAGAAATTAAACAATTTTCATATAAATATGTATACTCGTATTAACAGTCTAAGTTCTTGTGCATCTAATCGTTCAATATTATAATACCTAAATCGTTATAATTACAGTGTCTTGAAAATGATTTCAATTTTAACAACTACCTAATGTTGAGAATTAATAGTACTAAATAAAGGTAAAACTACAAAAAAAATATTTGCTTAAAATTGAAGCCACTAGTGAAATTAAAATCTATAAATAATCAATTCTCATAAGTGCCACACCTTAAATACATTTTTTAAGAATAATATTACAAAAGTGTCTGTTCACAACTGCCACAATGGTAAATTCTCTTTCAGTCATGACGAATGTGGAAGTTTAAACTCTTTTCTTGAGAGTAAGTAACGCTACAAATTATTTATGTATAGGACTTAATTTCTTTGCTTTTAGGATTGTCGGAACTTAAAATGTATGTACATTGATGAATTTCATTACGTGTTTGATAAAGCTTTTACGTTGTGTAAAACGTTGTGTGAAAGTTTTTTCGCAATATGAACATTTGAATATTCTTTCTCCCAAAGTTTCCTACGTTCGCGACTTATATTGTGCAGAGGCTTCAATTTTCAGGAAGTATGTTGCATTGAAATGTGATCCTCCAGTGTCTCAAAGAAAGTAAATGAAATTTAAATCAGTAATCATAGTTATAGAAATGGGTTATAAGATTATATTAATAGATATAAACAAATTCTTGCAAACGTTTCCAAATCGACTATCCCGAAGAATAAGTCACTAACAAAGTTTTCCGAAGACATAGCGCATCAACAACATCGAAATGAGCATTAGTTGATACCAAAGTAATATTCATTTATATTCAATGACGTAGAAAAATTTTTCAGAGTGCATTCATGTGTTTGCAACAAGTTTTATTAATTTATATATTCTGGCATTTATATTAATCTGTGTCCTATAAACTAAAAGCTTTTGATACAGTTCGGAAAATTAAATCTAGTGAAACATAAAATAATTAAGAAACTTAAAGTAAAACCTAAATATTTTTTATGTCTACAAAATAAGCTAATTATTTGTGAATAAGTAGAAAATCCTTTTCGTTTAAATATCTAAATATTTTATCATTCCTTAATTACAATTAGGGGTGGGCAAAAAACTCGAAGTTTTGAGTCGAGTTTCTTGTACATCCTCAATTACAATCATTTTTATAGTGTATAATTATGAAGCCAATTCTATAAATCAGTAATTATTCAAAAAATTATTTGTAATTCGGGTATAAACACGGATTTCGTTAATTTTGACAATCTTTCTTCAAATGTTTTTTCAAATCGCTTATGTGTAAATATGTTTTTCCACATTTTCCACACGCATGGACTTTACCACAATCGTGTTTTTTATGATACGTAAGATTTCGCATAACACTATGTCCGGAACCGCATGAGTCACAAACGAAAGACTTTACTTCTTGAAATTTGGAACATTTCGGATTGAAAGAACAATGAAAATTTTCATGGCGTAATGCAAAATGTGCGTGTGTAAAACTTCTTGAACAGTGTAAACATTTGTGTCTTCTAGTATCTGAAGTTTCTGTCGGTTCTGTTCCTGATGGTTGATTTTGGTCAAAGATCTTGATTTTTATGAACTGTCCTTCATTGTTGAGTAATCTTCTGTCAACTAAAACAAAATAAATGAGATATCAATTAACAATAATAACTGAAGATTATGAAAATCCAACATATGAAAAGAGGATTCTAGATACGAGTAGTGTACAGTAAGCGATGCAAAACAAACTTTCACTGAAAAGTGAAATCCCGGTTTTTTTTCTGATCCTTTTATGAGGATGCTATCCAATTATTTTATGCCTCTAATAAAGAAAATCGTAAGGTGGCTCTTTAAAATAACTCAGTTTTTCACCTTTTGAGTAAAGTTTTTCTCAAATCTTGGCCTGAAAAGAGCTGTTTCTTACAGTTTTGTTTCATGAAACTCTTTAATTTGGTACCTCAAAAAAGGTGCCGAAAGTGCAAGATCAGGCGAGGTGTGGAACTGTTTTAAAATTACGTAAAAAGGGCAAAAAAATCAGTTTCTCGGAAATTTCTCGTTTTTGGAGCACTATGACAAAATTCATTTTATGACTAGAAATAAAGTACATAAAATTCCCCACAGAACTAAAAAACGAATGTTCTGGCTCTAATAGTTTAGGGAATATTGTCTCAAGACACGAATTTTAAATGCAAATCTGGGTAATATTTTAGATTTTTCCCAAGTATCTCAACTTTGGTACATGATATTACAAAAATTTAGATTGAAGCGTTCAAGCTCGCATTTTCTTAAAGCAAAAAACTGATGCACTTAAAACGTAAATTCTTTAGTCATGTGAGTCCAAATAGCAGACACAGAAAATTTGAAAATTTCGAGCAAAAATTGTGTAAGAGGTATCAGATTAAACAAATTTTAATTGAAAAGATGAAAGGTTCGTCAAGTACACTTCAGATTTGACTTTAACCTGAGGAAGCTGGGTGCAAAAAAAAATTTAGTTGTCCTAAGAAAACAAAAACAGAGTTTAGAATTAACAAAATGTTTCGTTGAGTCAGAAAAATGTTGTTTTTTAGACTTTTGATTGATCTAAGAAAAAAATTTTGTTGATTTAACCAAATATTTTAAAGGTAAACAAAATTTTCTATAATCAAATGTTTCTGTTATTATAGCAATGGTTACTATCATCTTTGTCTGTAGATAATGAGAAAGCATTGATTTCATGTGAATATATGAGAAACATCTCTAAGTTCTTAATCAAAGCAACATCATTTTTATATCATAATTTCCCAAAAAAAAAAATACTTTCATAACGGGATTTTCTCTCTGATAGATTCTGTTATCATCTATGACACCTTAATTCAGATTAACTAAGTGTCACAAATAGAAAAAGAAATAAGGAGGGACCTGCTAGTGAAATTGATTATAAGGATTTATATTATGAAGATAATTAAGTTTTTTATTTTGATTCTGATGGAGAATTTTTAACTGTTTGAAAGTCTGTAAAAAAATATTAAAAAGTGGAAAATTAAAAAAAATGGCGAAAGTTTTCATAAAAATAAGCAACTGTTCCTTTCGAAAAGTTCGACGAAAATTCCTTTTCCACTTCTTGATATTTATATTTATATCAAAGCTTGAAATTATTATTATAATGAGATTAGGATAATGCTCTTAATAATATTGCTGATTTTGTGTCTTAGGAGGTTTCGAAGATTTTGAAACGTTGTTCCACAAATGTCACATTTCAGTAACAATATTTCTTCTAATAAATTTCCAGACGTCCTCTTTGTTCAAAAGTTTTTCCACAATGATCACACTTGTCTACTAAATAAGACTGATCAGCTGCAAGCTGGTGTATTCTTGGAATTGGCAGATTTTGGCGAAGCAAATTGCCTTCTAAAAACAAATAAACTCATTTTATTGGTGATAATCATCAATTATAATAGCCAGATTAACACAGTTATAGTACAATTAAATAGAAAACAAAAATAATAATGGTTAAAATCGAAGGAACTGAAGCAGATCCAAGTTACTTTTTTTTAAGCTTTCTCAAAACAGACAAGGATTCCAAAAAATGTAAAAAATAATGAATGAAAAATTCAAAATACTACCAAAGAATAAATAACATATCGGTTTCTTTTTTTTGTTTATTTCATTTCTATATTATATGCATTTATTTTGTCATACAAGCTCTTGAATTATTATGTCTCCTCAAACTGAAGCTCTGTTGAAATGTTTTTCCACAATGCTCGCACTTATGAATTCTACCACAATTGTGACGAGTATGAAACGCAAGACTGTATTTATGAGAATAACTTGCACCACAAATAGTACAAGTGAAAGATTTGAGTTTTCCATATGTGTCAGACTGTGGATTCCAGTAGCAATATTTCTTCTGATGCGACTCCATAGATCCTTTTCGTGTGAAAATCTTTCCGCAGTACTTACAAACTTCTGACCCAATCCGCCAAAAACTATCTGAAACAAATAAATTGACAATAATCAGTAATTTTTTACTATTTATTCTTATAGAGAAAGTAATATGACACTTACAATTAAAGTCCTTCACAAGCTAAAATAAACTGAAGAAAAAGGAAAATGATTCAAGACGAAATACGTGTTCTACACTTTCTTGAAAATTCGATTATTTTTTATCTATTTCTAGCAGATTGAAAATAACGAACAAAATAACTTTTATTTCGAAGCCTGACAAGTACTGTTAGCCCAGTGTCTCCTTAAACTACAATTATGGGAAAAAGCTGTCCCACACTCTCCACAAACATGTTTTCTTCCGCAATCGCGTTTCATGTGGTAGTTGAGATGCTTTTTGGATTTGTAACTTGCACCACAAGTATAGCAGGAGAAAGGTCTCAATTTTATGTCTCTACCGGTAGAATCTACGTTCCTGAGATATGCTCCAGCAAAGTTATTTATTTGTAGAACTGGAATGTTTCCTGCAAACAAATAAATTAGATGCTTGTAAATGATAATAGTACAAAAATTTTTGTGGTTAATTAAAAAAGGAGAGACAAATTTATAATTAATATAATAATATCTACGGATATTGTAAATGACTATACCCACCCAATAATGACGCTCACTATACATTTATCATAGGGACACATAATGTAGATTTTTTATTGAAACCCTCCTCCCTATACTCTAAGGCGTTACGTATTTTTTCAGCGGCCCTTAGTACTAATCCTAGCTCCACTACGAACAAGCCCAATAGCCCCACCTTCTAAGAAAAACCCTTACTTACTAAAAAACGAACTTAAAGTAAGTAAATTCAAGTAAATTCTCAGTTTAAATTTCTTTATTAATGTTTTATTGACCCTCGTTAAAAATAATATAATTTCAGATTTTTTAAATAATTATCTGTTTTATAATAACGTTCCTAATATATTCATTTAATAACCTAGTATGGACAGATATTTTTTCTGAATGCCCTTCCCCGACCCCAGAGGCGTTACGTATTTTTTGAACGGCCCCTTAGTAACATCCATAGCTTTGTCCAGAACACGCCCCATAGCCACACCTCCTGGAAAAAATACCTAGTGAAATAAGGATAAATTCAAAGTACGTATAACCAACTTTTTATGGGAATCCTTTATTATTGCTTTCACATTAACACTTTTCAACTACCAGATAAAAATTATACTATTGTTGACATGATTCAAAAGGGATAAGATACGTTTACAAAGATCGATTTTTTAATTTCAAAAAGCCATAACCTTGGTCGTTACCAAACGAATGAAAATTTTAATCTCGGAAATTTTTGGCGACCTCTTTTCGGAGGTTCTTCGAAAAGAACGGATTTAAGAAAAGGAATACTTGGGTCGTTATGCAGTACCACCCTTTATATTCCATCTCCTAAATATTTGCTTGTACTCGAAAATTGCTACATTGTTTTTTTTTAAATCGCACAAAAAGTATAAAAAGATACGCTTCTCATCAAAACGAAATAGTTCAAGCAATATCGACATTTCAATAATTTAGTCTACTAGACGAAGAACTTTTACATCAGGGTGGCTAAAATACATGAAAGACAAAAAAATTTAATTTGATCACGGCTCCTCCTAGTTTCGTCAAGTAGCTAAAACAAGTAAACGAGAAGGTTTAAAAATTGATTATTTGTATTACGCGCCTCTCCCTCTAGATCACAAATATGAAGATAGAAAAAGATTTCTTTGCTCTGTATATTATCCAATCTGATTGAGTTATTACTCATTTTTAAAGGAGTTATTACTCCTATATTGGAAGTTATTACT
>JAUMHM010078442.1:0-13763 GCA_032362435.1 Melikaiella ostensackeni
GGACTGACGTTATGAATGGACACTCCACCTTATAACGATTTAGCTGCTTAATTTGGACATGATTTTATACTTATGGAGTAAATTTCTCGCATCAAGTTGTATTTGGGTGTATACTCTAAACAATGAATAATACTTGGTACGCTTCAGTTGATGGTGACAAAAGAGATGTAAAAGATACCTTCTGGGACTCGTTAAATGATATCTTAGGGACTTGCGATCCTGGAGAAAGAATAATTTTACTTGGAGATATGAATGGTTGGGTTGGTGTACAACGCGAAGCTACCGATAGGGTATTGGGCCATTTTGGAAACACAAAAACGAATGGAAACGGGGATAAATTGATTGGGTTATGCTTAGAAAAAGGCTTGTATATTACGAACACTTGGTTCAGACATAAAGAGATCCACATGTATACATGGTGCAGAGGAAAAAGTCACAGTACGATTGACTTTGTTGTAGCGGATGAGAGACTAAGAGGGCTTGTAAGAGAAACAACGGTTATGAGAGGCTCTGAGTGCGGAACAGATCACTACCTCTTAGTTTCAAAAATGAGTCTAGGTCAAGGGTGGAGGAGAAGAAGAATTAATGATAAGCCGAAACAGGCGCGAGTTAGAATAGAGAATTTTCAGAAAACAGTAGTACAATTGCTATCGTGAAAAGCTGAATAAATATTTAGGACATCATGAAGAAGACTGGAAAACTGAGTTTTACAATGAAAATTTAGAGGTTGCATGGATAATACTACGGGATATCATCTTCAAGAGTGCATCTGAAGTGTACGGTACTATGGCTGAAGGAAGAAGGACTGGGGATGCTTGATGGAATGATGAAATCCACGTGGCTGTCAACGAGAAAAAGCAAGCGTACTCGAGAATGTTAATTAGTAAAGGTCTCAGCGATGAGGAGAGGACTAGAATTAGAAAATGATTATAGGGATAAAAACAGAAAAGCCAAGATAATAGTCAAAAAAAGTAAGGATAAAATCAAAGCGGAAGAAGATGAAAAAATGCAAAATGACTTCAAAGGAAATAAGGAATTATTTTGGAAATGGGTTAAGAAGAATAGGAAAAAAAGTTCTAGCACTGAGGTAGTCGGAAAGGATCTGGGAAGTTCAATGCTGATTTATGTCAGGGGGATCATGTGCGGATCAAATATTTAGCTTGAGGCAGATCGTAGAAAAAAGTTTGAGAGTAAACCATAGAGTTCTCTATGCACTCGTTGATCTGGAAAAAGTTTTCCATAAAGTAAATAGATCTAAACTTTGGGAAGTCCTGAAAGAGTATGGAGTAAATGGTTGGCTTCTAAGAGCAATAAAATCAATATATAATGGTAGTAACGCGAGTGTGAGAGTGAATGGACAACTGAGCGATTGGTTTGATATTAAGCAGGGCGTTATGCAAGACTGCGTTATGTCCTCCTGTATGTTCAATATATACACGGGCAAATGTCTAAGAATGGCCCTTTTAGACGAAGAAGGTGTTGATATCGGGACAGTTAGAGAAGGTAGACTGGTGTTTGCAGATGATAAGATTGTTACAGCAGAATCAGTCGACGATTTGCAGAGAATGATGAGCTGACTGGATACCTGCATGGAGAGAATGGGTCTTAAAATTAACGCGAATCAAACAAAAATTATCGTGTTTGAAAGAAGGGGTGAGAGAACAGTATGCAACATTGCCTTGAACGAAGAAAGGATAGAATAAGTTGATGAGTTCGTGTATCTTGAAAGATTATTTGCTGCTGATAGAAAGATAGATACAGAGATATTCAGACGTATAAACGAGGGTTGAGAGATTATTGGCAGTGTACAAGCTATTACTAGAAGTAAAAATGTAAGGAGCAAAGCTAAAATTGCAATATATAACTCTGTGCTTGCACCCACAGTGTTGTATGGTAGCGAGACCTGGACGTATCAAGAAAATGATAGGAGCAAAGTGAACGCGGTTGGAATGCAGTTCCTGCGGAATATGTGCGGTAAAACGCTAATGGACAAAGTCAGTAATGAGTGGGTTCTCAAAGAATGTGGTGTAGAAGAAACATTGTTTGACAAGAGTGAAAGAAGTTTGCTGAGATGGTTTCGTCATGTTGAGAATATGAGTGAAGAACGTTTAATGAATCAAGTATATTTAGGTGAAGTGAGTGGTAGCGTACCCAAAGATAGACCGAAGTAAGAATGGTTGAAATGTGTGAATGAGACTCTGAAGAGAAGGGATATTCGAAGTCGTAAAAATACAAGAACGTGGATGAAACGATGCATGGATGTAATGGAAGCAAAAGAGGTATGTAAGGATAGGAATGTATGGACAGCAATTGTTTATAAGAACAAGGGTGATGCCTGAAATGAAAGATTTTGGATACCAATCGGCCCGCGTGAGGAGATTTTCTTAGTGGATTAGTATAATGGCTTTGCGAAGCTCTTCACCTGGGGTGATTGCTAGAGAGATTGACCAGCGACCCGTGTCGGAGCGGTGTTGTCGGACGAGTGTGTCGTTTGAATGAACAGCACGCGACTTCTAGATTGATCTAAACCCATAACTTCTACTATACATCCCTTACTTACCCATACCATATAGAGTCCTTGATCCACGGTAGTATAACGAGGCTAGAACCGAAGGAGTTACGCTCACCCCGAAAAGGATTTGGCTTTATGGTAAAATAATAATAATAATGGTATATAATCTGTAAACTGGTTCATTTGGAGGTCCTGGAAAAGCGTAACATTTATAATATCACCTGCAAACACTGAAAAAGATTTAGGCCGCTCGCAGATCGAAAAATATCTAAAAAGCGGATTTATTAAATTAAGGTTTGTCTCCCCAAAGTAGGGCTCTCATGTTTAGTCGCGAATGGAAAATTTCAATCTCACAAAACTGAAACTTATAAATGTATAAATATATTCAGACAAATCTTTCATAAATTCAATTCTTCTCCTTAAACCTCTACAGTTTTTTTTATCTCATTTGGCTATTTAACTGTTCTTCCTAAAATCTTATCTTTTTCCCTCTTCTCTTTTGAAATTAACCAATTGGTGGCAATTTGTTTCAAAATATGAGAAATCAATTTTCACTAAAACCCCATCTTTATATTTTTTTTCTAATTTTTTGTTTATTTTGTACTTCTTGGCTTGTAAATCAGCGCTTAACTGTGCTTCGGCCTTTTATGTCAAATCGTAATCTTTGGAAGTTTTTCAAATTTTTGCGGATAAATATCTCCTATATTTTCACAGAAAATAATAAAGAACTCGAGTTTGGCAGGGTATTTGAATCAATTCCTTCAAATATATTTCAAAACCTTACTTGCAGATTTGGTAAATGTAAAAGATTTAATTTTTTAAATAAGAAACGGAGACATCCGTTTTTATGCTCTTAACTGTTTACCAAAGTTTCAACGAAAAATATTTACCACTGTGGAAAACGATTGCCCGCGTTTTTTCCTTTCCGGCCTTCTTCAGCCTGCCTCAAATCCAGGGCTGGCAACTGCTGCCACATTCTCGGTATATTATCAACGTCAAGCTGCTGGAACTGTGGTTGGAACTGTGGTTGGAATTATGGTTGGAACTGTGGTTGGAAACGTGGTTGGAACTGATTTGGATAAACTGTCTGGAACTGATTTGGATAAACTGTCTGGAAACGGTTTTGATCGCATCTTCGGAATGAATTTTCCTGGATTGAAGGATTAAAGGATTGTTGAATTGGTTGTTGTTGCTGCAAGAGGTGAAGGTAATGGAGCGGTTGTTGCTGCACGAAATGAAAGGGTTGGTGAACCCGTTGGAGAGAATGCTGTTGCTGGGCGGGATGGCATGAGTCTTGGTGGATGGAAAGTTGCTGGAAGGGATGTTGAAAGGAATTTTGCTGGTGCGGTCGGAAGGTTTGTTGCTGATTGGTGGAATAGATGAGGGGAAGTAGCTGTTGATCGGTATGAAATGCTTCTTGGTGGATAGGAGGGCAGAGATGTTGCTGGGCTGGATATGAACTCTATAGCGGGAAGCGCTGGAGCCGAAAACGCTATAACCGGAAGCGCTGAAGCCGGAAACATTGGAACTGGAAGCGCCAGGGCTTGTGCTTTGTTTTTTTACCCTCCCCTTTCTTTGGAGCCGGTTGGGTCTTTCCACCTTTGCCTTCTTTTGGAGGCGGCTCTTACTTTTCGGGTTTGTTGGGTCGTCCTAAGAAAGCAGAAGAATTAATTACATGTATTCATTTCTGCAATAGGAAAGGACGAACACTAAATCGTATACAATCTATAATTCTTCAGAGTATCCAGGTGAGACCTACGATAAAATTCCCATACATTAACCGTACAAAGGGCTTTCTACATATCAAAGTACACAAAAAAATCGACAAGCTGAAAGTATCAAAAACGGAAAGGAAACGTGTTTTCCACATAGTCATTTTGTGGTTTCAAAATTATATTTTCTCTAACTACCATTCAATATTATTTCGAATGCCTCGTCACTTCTGAAGGACCAAAAAAACAGAGAAATTCAAAATCGAGCATTTTCAAATTTTGCTATTTATCTTTTTTCATTCCCTCAATTTCATACCTTTTTTCGAGTATTTTTTCAAGCAATCGAAGTTCTAAGGTATTCAAAGATTTTGTAAAACAAGCTAGAAAAAAATTTTGAATGAAGTCACAATGAAATATGGAACACTGGCTTCCTTTGCGCTTTTCATGATTGCCAATTTTGTTTAAAGTGATTTCTTATGAGTAAAAGGCCTTGAGTTGTTTAAAATATTTTTCCACGAGATCTAGAAAAAAATAATGAAATTCACTATATTGATCAGAGTGTTCCTTCAAAATTATAAGTACAATTTTACTAAAAGGAACCTGTCCAATTTTTTCCTCTTCTTGACATTAATTCAATAGAATGTAAAGAATATAATAAACTAATTCTTATTGAAGATCTAATAATAATAATAATATTAATTTAATTAAATATTTTATTGATTTTTTTATTATAATTTTCATTTAAATTTATTAATTTAAACAAATAAAATGGTAAAAATTGTAAAATTCAGAAAAAATATAATTAAAAAAATTTATCTGAAAATATAAAATGATTTTCTGACCTAAAGTCTAAATTATCATTCTTTACAGAAATCCTCTGTCCTAGAGTAAAAATTATAATTCATTGTGGAAATTCCCTGTCTCAAAGTATAAATTAAAATGATTTACGAAAACTCCCTGTTCCATGTTACAATTACATTAATTTCAAGAAATTTCCTGTTCCAAGTAAAAACTATATTAACTTGCAACCTGGTTTACAGCATTTCCTATTAAAATTCAGAAATATGCTTACCTCCTGTTTTTAAAATTTGGAAGAGGCAAGTTTCAAATTCTGGGAAATTTTTATTTGCGAAAAAAAAATTCAAATTCAAATAAATTCTGATTTGGAGCAAGGAATCCTTGAACTCTGATGAATTATGACTTGGAATTGGGATTTTTTTGTGAATTCCCTTCTCATAAAAGAGAATTAAAATTATTTCCCAAAATTTTTCGTTCCATGTCAAAAATTATCTGTTCCAAGACAAAATTTTTATTCTTTACGAAATTTTCTGTTCCAAAGTCTAAATTAGAATTCTTCACGAAAATCCCCTATCCCACAGTGGAAATTGAAATTTTTTACGGAAATTCCCCGTTCGAAAGTGAAATTTATAATTTTCTCATAGAAATTTCCTGTCTCGAAGTCTAAATTATAATTCTTTACGAAACTTCCTTGTTCCAAGATACAATTTACATTAATTTCAAAAAATTTCCTGTTCTAAGTCAAAATTATATTCATTTACCACCCAATTTCAAACATTTTCTATTATATTTTAGAAATATATTAACTTATTTATTCTCAAATTTAGAGGAGGGAAGTTTCAAACTCTGGAAAACTTTTATTTGCAAAAAAAAAATTTTAGTTCAAATAAATTCTGGTTTGGAGCCAGGAATTTTTACAATCTGACGAATTATTGCTTGGAAGAGGAATTGTTTTCGTATTTCTTTTTATGAAGGAGTGTTTGAATGATTTTCCAAGATTCCCCGTTCCATGTCAAACATTATCTGTTTCAAGAAAAAATTATAATTTTTTACGAAATTCTCGGTTTCAAAGTCTAAATTATAATTCTCTATGGAAACGGTTGTTCCGAAGTGAAAATTAAAATTCTACACGGAAATTCCCTGTTCGAAAGTGAAAATAATTTTTTACAAAAATTTCCTGTCTCGAAGTCTGAATTATAATTCTTCACCATAAATCTCCTATATCAAAGTCGAAATTATAATTGTTCACGAACTTTCCCTGTTCCAAGTCACAATTACATTAATTTCAAGAAATTTCTGGCCCAAGTGCAAAAATTTTATTTATTTACAACCTCGTTCACAAAATTTTCTATTATAATACAAAAATATAGGAACTCCGTTCTTCTAAAATTTAGAAGAGAGAAGTTTCAAATTCTGGAAAATTGGTATTTGCCGAAAAAATTGTAATTCAAAGAAATTCTGCTTTGGAGCAAGGAATTCTGAAAATCTGACGGAGTATGACTTGAAATAGGAATTGCTTTTATAAATTCCCTTTTCATCAAGAAGAATTTGAATTATTTTCCAAAATATCCCATTCCATGTCGAAAATTACCCGTTCCAAGACAAAATTATAATTCTTTATGAAATTCCCTGTTCGAAAAGAACATTTTTATTTTTTTACAGAAATTCCCTGTCTCGAAATCTAAATTATAATTCCTTACAGAAATCTCCTATTCCAAAGTGAAAAGAGTAATTGTTCACGAACTTTCCCTGTTTCAAGTCACAATTACATTAGTTCCAAAAAATTGTCTGTTCCAAGTCAAAATTAGGTTTATTCACAACCTCGTTCACAAAATTTTCTATTGTGATTCAGAAATTTAGTAACTTCCTTATTCCAAAATTTGGAAGAGGGAAATTTCAAATGCTGGAAAACTTTTATTTGCCAACAAAAATTGTAATTTGAACAAATTCTGATTTAGGGCAAGAAATTTTGAAAAACTGGCGAATTGTGATTTGGAATAGGGTTTGTTTTTGTGAACTACCTTTTCATAAAGGAGAATTAAAATTATTTTTCAAACGTTCCCACTCTATGTCAAAAATTAGGATGGCAGAACTGAGAATGACAACGAGGAAAAGTATCCCGGTAAGAAGAGAATAATTCATAAAAATTCAGAACCTGAATTCCCATTAATACGTGAATTTTCTTACATCTAAAATTCCACCAACGAGTAGAAAAAAAAGCGAAACCTATTTCTTCTAATCGATTTAGAAAAATTTGATGGAAGCGTATTGGGAGGAATTAAAAAATGGGGACCGATTTCATATGAAATCTGTCTGAGAACACATTGAAGGCCATGTGAGCGTAATCTCAAAAAAAAAAAATTTTCACATTTTTTTTTAACCAACTTACGTTCACACGAAACGCAATATCAAAGTGAAAATTTTTTAAATTGAATAAAAAGCGCTAAAGAGCGTTCGTCTGATCCTAAATTTTTATAATTATAAAAAAAGCAAGAACAAAACTTTTTTTATAATCATAAAAATTGAGGACAAGACAAACGTTCCTTCGTCAGTTCACATGTTTTGTGCACAGATTAGAAGGAATTAAATTAATCGAAAATACAGCATGTAAGTATGGAATTAAAAAAATCATGAGAGGTGTGTAATTATTCAATTTTCGATTGTGCATCTTAATATGGGGGAAGAAATTGAAAAAGAAATCGGGATGCACCATCGGCAACAGAGCGGTCGCCCCCAAACCAGCAGAAAGCTTCTGTCTCGAAAGAAAAAATACAAAGCCATGAAAGTATTAAATAATACTTCGTACAATATATTCAATAATATTTATTTAAACAGTTTCTACAATTTTAATAATATTCAATGGAAAAAATTTATCTTAAAAAGTGGTTTTAAAAATCGGCTTTCGATAGCGACTAAAAAACAAATTCATAAAAAATGTTCGATACAAAAAATTATTCTGTTTCGAGGAAATCAAGACTGAAGGTCTCCATATCTCAACATGAATAATAGATAATAATCTCAAGAAATATTGATACTAAAAGAAAGAACAAAATTAGTACTACATATGTTAAAATTTCAACTAAATTTAGACAAAATGTAAATTTTATTATTTCTTGGTCATTGTCTAGTATCACGGAAATGACAAAGTTGCGATTTTTATTAAATAATGATCAAGAAGAATTTTTCCAGGAGTTTTGTGCATTTTTATCGCATATTGCACAATTACCAAAAATTACGCTACAAAATCTATTAAAAATGTTAGATACTTCATAAACAAGCATGACAATGTAATTACAAATTGGTATGAGAAACCAGCTAGGTCTGGTTGCTATTTAAATTATGAATCCCATGATTTGTTTAGACAAAAGATCTGATTGATTGAGGGTTTAGCTGATCGATGCACAAAATTAAGTGATATAAAATATAGAAAAGAAAATTTGGACTAAATTAAAGCCACCTTGCAACTAAACAATTATCCACTTCTGTTAAAAGAGAATGTCGTTGAAGAACGTATTCATTAATTTTAAGACACTGCCATTATAGACAAAAAGAAGGAGGAATGGTCACATAATTAAAAAAAAACTGATCTAAGAGTTACCTCACCATATTTCCAAGTTCTTTCTGAAAGACTAAGGAGATCTTTGAGAAAATTTAATGTAAATGTTTATTTTAAGAATAAGCACACTTGAGAAAATTTATTAATTAACAAAAAAGATTCTGAAATAACAGAAAATTTATCTAATGTTGTTTATCTCATTAAATGCAAGAGTTTTAATAAAGTCTACATCGGTGAAACTGGCAGGAGATTAAAAAATAGAATTTACGAACATAAGAGAGATTGCAGAATTTGCAATTCAAACACAGATTTGTCACAACACTGATGGAAATTTGATTATATTATAAATTTTATAATACTTTTGAAAGAAGAATCATTGAATCAATTTACATTAATAAAAATATCAAAACTCCAATAAATTTAAAATCCGAAATAATGGATATGAACCAAATTTATCAATGTATTAGGCATCAACATCACTTTTTTTTACATCAATCATTTTAAAATATTTTATCCGGCAAGGCTAATTTTTGTTCCATCGAATCTTTCACCTGGAATCGATTTAAATTTTATCTTCTGTTTTTTCTGCACAGCCTTCGTATGTCTTTCTACTTTTTCGCACCGATTTCTCGGTTTTTTAATAACAATCATTAATTTTTTTGCTCTTTAATACATTGTTGCTATAAATTAGGGTTTATATCGTAGTATTCTACTTACTTCCAGCAGATAACTCCACCTTTCCAATTTATTTCAATAAACTTCGCAAGTTTTAGCGTCCCTTTTAATACAGCCTGCTCTCACTTTTCTGCTCCGTAACCGACCCAACTTGATCGCGCAAAGGATACTTTCGATCCACATCATAAGCAGGTATAAGGCCTCGGGCCCTCCACGGCGGGAAATTTTAACAACAGGGTATTAAAAACTTAAACCTCTTAAATCTTAAATTGAAATTAAATCAGTTCTTCAATCTTAAATCTTTAAAATCGATTTTGGGGGGGGGGTCGGCCGGCTCTTCGCGATTCCGTCTCATCGTGCGATAGACAGTCAGATATTATCGTATAAACCGGAACTTAACATTGTTTTTCAATTTGACTGTGAAGACGATTCTCAAATCACCTACGGCTTTGACGATTACATTTTCGCGCGATTCTTTCGCGCTTCGCGGTCATCAATTAGCTTAGCTCGTTTATACTTTTTCGTCATGATCGCAATAAACAGCCTCGGACCGAATATAATTTCACAGTAAATCAAGCATTACTATTTGAGTATTAGTTATTCATAGAAGTTTTCTTAATTTTGAAGCAATGATACAATTTTTTCGTCGAATACGAAAACGTTAAAAAATTTGTGTTATCCATCAATTTTTTAAGAATATATTGTAAAAATAGTGAATATTTGAATTTCTTATCGAAATATATAACTTATTTCTGGAATATAATATCATATACATATCTGCAATCATTAAATATGAAATATTCTAGAAGTTAGTCATATAATTTGAAAAAAAATATTGAAATATTCACTATTTTTATCACGGCACTCGCGCTTTGCGTTTAACAATTATGTTAGCTTGTCGAAGAAAAGAAAAATTTTTTAAATTAAAAAAGTGTATTCAGTTCGAAGATGATATTAAAAATCACTGCACTGTATTTTAAAACATTCCTAATATAATATATTTGATTAATATTCATCTATAAGTTTCTACATTTTTTTTCTAATCGAAACATTGCATTGATATAATTTTAAAATATATTTAATGTCTACTAAAAATGTCAATTGAATTTTTTTAATCCGTCAGTAAAATAAATTTTTTCATTTTTGAAAATTCCCAAAATTTTTAAAATCATATAACGTTTTTAATTTGCATCCAATTTGAAAATGTCATTGACATAATTTGCAAGTCTTTTCTACCGGTTTATGAACTTGACCTTCATTTTGAAATCCTAAAAAGGGTATCAAAGATTTATTCGATTGGTCATCAATGAGAATGTAAAAAATGTAACAATGAAGTTCTTAAAGGTTTCAAAAAAGGTTTTTAAAGGTTTTCGATTGTCTAGTCAATGTTTATTTATTCCATAAATATCTCACTGGTATAAACAGTTTTTTTTTTCTTTTTCTTTCTACTGAAAGGAAAGCTTACTGAACATAGGAAGCATTAATGATCTGGAAAAATGTTTGACAATTGTTTTTTTCTTTCAGTTTTAGATGTATGAAATTGTCTGGTGTTTTAAATTCTTCGAAATCGTATAGAATATCAAATTCAAAGACTTGATAGTTGCACAGTTTTCAGTTTTGAGGATTTGTAATTAAACAAATGATTTTTCACGATGAGTGTATGTGGATATTATTTTTTATTTATTGAAAGGTATTTAATCAAACAATAAAATCGTTACAAAAGTGAACATAACCTCTATAACTGTCACAAAAGATTGTACAATTTCAACTCCTTCTTAATGAACTTATCTGATTTTCAAAATTTTAGTTTGAAATTTTTCAATTTTCAGGTCTTCCAAGTTTTTTCCAAATTTTACCTAATCTAAAATTGTTACCGTAAATTACCATAAATTACAGAAAATTTCCGGAAAACGGGTAAATTATTGGATATTTACAATTTTCTGCAAATTTATGGTATAATTATAATTTACCAACAATTTCTATAAATTTCGATAAATTATAAGAAGCCACAAATTACCATGATTTCCGGTAATTGATGTATCTAAAAATTTCGAAAATTCCTCCATTCAACATTTAATATAAGCAAAAGACATGCCTGCGTCCCAAGAGTGTCTAGGGTCATGCATTTGTTATAAACAATATCGTATGCACCAAGGGGGAGGGGTCTCTTTTTACGACTCGTGTATCTATTCAGTACTCGTCACAGGCTCGCGCTTACGAAATCGCGCTCGCTGGCCTACGATTCGTAATGAAAAAATTACACTCGTATCGGCCAGGCCATGCTGTGGAAGTGATAAGAAATAAGACTCCTTTCTATAGTGTAAATTTTGTATTACCTATGATTTTAGACACCCTGTAACTTCTTCGAAATATGTAAAAAGAGAATTGTCTGATCGAACTTAGAAATTTTGTTTTTCTTGGAAACCTGATCCTCGCCAGATCTAGGCCAGACTAGACTTTCAAAGTGATGAGAAAAAAGGCTTACGTGATAGTGTAAATTTATATTTTCTTATAATATTAAGCACCCTGGCTACCAGGACTTTGGATTGGAAATTGAGTTCGAGTTTTGACTTCAGATTCGCAATGAGCGACCCAAGGTTGAATTTTTCATTACTTTCTCTCTATTTTTATATATTCTGTTGGTATTCATTCACAACTTTCAAAAGGATTCATGCCACTACGTTATTCCTGTCGGAAGATAATTATTTTGAAAAAAAACATCACTTCATCCCACTGTGGGGCGGGAGTGAAACTATACCTACCCTGCATTTTAGTTTGAGCTTTAAGCTGAATATCAGTGAAAGTCTCATTCAAATCGGCCCAGTAAGAGTGGATCATACAACGCGCGATGTCACCTTGCATCATTGATGGCCAGCACAAATTCGCACAGTGAGCCGTTTTGACGTTTTTGGGCACAATAGTATCTGATACATTGCAGGAAGATGGACAACAAAAGAGAGTTGAAGGTAGCCAGGAATAAAAAGTACGGTTGTAAAAAGCGAAGAACTGCTAGGCATTACAAAAGTCCTGATAAAGATTACGGCGTAGCTACGCAGAAACCCGACATGGATCCAGAAGTGTATAAGCAGCAGGAAGCTCTTGTCTTAGGAGGATCAAAAGATAATCAACAAAACAGGCTTGCTATTGCAGAACGCACAACCGCCGAGTCTGAAAACAGCGAATGGAATCGCATTCGAAGAAAGACGCTTACTGCCTCCAATTATGGACTTATATGCAGAAGACGCGACTCATGGTTATGTGGAACGTTATTGAAGACGTTGTTGTACGTCAACGGAGGCTTCCTTTCAAAGGCTACGGAGTACAGCAAGCTACACGAAGAAGATACTAGAAAGGCATTTGAGAATAGATATTCTTTGAGGTTATACAAACCGGTTCCTGGATTGATCCTGAGTTTGAATATTTGGGAGCATTCCCAGATGGTTCGATTGATGCTGACCTCGCAGAATTGAATTTTTTTCCGAATTTACTAGAAATTCGATAGAATTCACAATTAATTCTTAGTTAGTGAGAATTCGAATAAATTTTATTTTGTATTTACTAACACCCGGTGAATGTCGAATATAGTGTTCGGATTGGGTCTAAAAATTATTTTTCAAAGTCCCAAAACGTATTCCGAGGTAAAATGCCTAGCCGTGAACTTAGTTGGGAAGAATTCCAAAATTGAAAAAAAATAATTTCTAGCACCCGTTGGACGTTGAATCTGGTGTTCAGATTGGGCCTGGAAATTATTTTTCAAAGTCCCAAAATATATTCCGAGGTGGAATGCCTGGTCGCGAACTTAGTTTGGAATGATTGGTAGTAGTGCACCACACGCTAAGTTTAGTATTACATGATTATTTTGTCAATATCTTCATGAGAAAAGTGTGGTCCACGAAATGAACATACATACCTTATTAGGGTTGCTATACTATAGGTCAGGGAATTCCAGAAAGTCAGGGAATTTGAAACTGATCAGGGAAAGTCAGGAAATATCAGGGAAAACCTGAAAGAGTCAGGAAATTTTCGAAAAACTGAATTTAAAGTTTATAAAATCCTTTATGACTATTGCCACTGAAAATGTTTAAGATAAATTTAAAAACGAATATTTTTTCGCAATGAAATTAATTATCCCCTAGGTGGAAGGTTGTTCTTATGCCTGAAAAAAAAATGGAATACGGTCAGGAAAAATGCGACAAAGCAGCCAACCAATTCACACAAAGTAATTAAAATCATTACTTTCACGTTTGCATTGGAAACATTGCACCACACGCTAAATTGAGTATTGCATGACTATTTTGTCAAAATCATAATAAAAAAAGTGTGGTGCGCGAAGTGAACACGCACACCTTATGATCTTTTTCCCCAGCTTTTTTCTCGGGTGAACCCGGCATTTTATCATAAGCTACGGACTAAGTATAATTACTATTACTATTATTATTATTATTATTATGGCCCACCTTCCACCCACAGGTACTCATGACCCGGTACTTCGCTACTAAACACGGTCGCG
>JAUMHM010078511.1:0-13760 GCA_032362435.1 Melikaiella ostensackeni
AGTATCTAGATCTTTGTCCCATAATTAAATCACAAATATATTACGACTTAGTATACAAATGTTAACCACTAGTATCCAATATCCATCTCTCTTCGTGAGTGAAAAGTGAAAATAAATATTGAAACAAAATTTTTTTTGACTATGTGGGAGAGATGTGGTATCCTATCAGAGTAAGCAAAGAAGTTTTTCAAATATTTTTGCAACCCGAAAGGAATGACTGGGAATTTGTGATTCCATTAGTTAAAATGTCGCAGGATATCTTAAAAACAAAACAAGTTGAAATCATTTTTAAAAAGCATTGGAATGCTCATTAAATGCCATATAATATAAGCCCTAGTTGAAGGACTTTTGATAAATAGAGACTGAGCTAGTCAATGGGAGATTTTAAGGTTCAATTCACAGTAAATGCCAGTTGATCAACTTGTTCCCAAAATTGGTTCAAAGTGATATGGAATGGTTTTACATAGATTTTGGATTTTTTATTTGATCAATAAATTGCGCATTAGAATGATTCGATTCTTAAGAACAATTAACCGTCATGAATTTTCACGAGTTTTGGAGTGTCAGTTGTTAGGCGACGACCAAGTCATGACTGTCTACATGTACATTGAAACCTGAGCATTCGAAGAAATTTCTTATATTTTTTAGCACAAAATCATTAAGTAGCGACGAAAATTTTAACTACATAAATCTTAAGGAACAATTTTTAAAGGTAAAACAAATATTCTAGAGTCACAGAGATCTATAGTCTAATATAGAAAAACTGGCATTTTTTTCCCACCCTGAAAATCGAAATTTTCTGAAACATTTCATGTCGATCTAAGGTAATTGTGAATCTGCCAGAAGTATAGTATACATCTTGAGGAAAAAAATAATCTCCAGAGTTGAATATTCGTTTTTTTGTTGTTGAAAATTCAACAATTTGGTTCAAATTTTTTTTCTCATTTGACTGGAAAATCTTTCTTGGTTGAGAATTCAATTGTTTGGTTGAAAATTAATTTGTTGTGGTTAAGAATACAACTATTTTGTTGAAACGTTCAACTGTTTTGAAGAAAATTCAACAATTTGGTTGACAATTTTTTCCTCACTTGACTGAAAAATCTTTCTTGCTTGAAAATTCAACTCTTTTGTTGAAAATTTGTCCTCTTGGTTTTGAAATTTATCTTTTTTTGTAGAAATTCAATCTTTTTGGTTAAAAATAAAACTGTTTGATTGAAAATTAATTCATTTTGGTTGAGAATTTAACTATTTTGTCAAGAATTCATCTTTCTGGTTGAATTCAAATGTTTTCTATTAAAAATTACAATATTTTTTAGTTGAAATATCAAATATTATATTTTTTATTGAGAATTTATCTTCTTTGGTTGATTATTCAACTACTTGGTTGCAATGAGAACTAGTTTGTCAAAAGTTAATTTCTTTAACTGAAAATTTAACTATTTCATTTCCGCTTGAAAATTTATCTTTTTTAATTGAAAATTCGTCTTTTTCTCGTTTTTCCACTTGAATGCGATGTATGTTATTAGAAACCAATAAGAAAATCCAAATTTTGCTGGTTGAAAGTTAATTCTTTAATTATTTTTTGTTGAAAAGTCTACTATTATATTTTTGATTAAGAATTAATCTTTTTTGGTTAAATATTTTATTATTTGGTTGAAAATTTTCTTTTTTTTGGTGAAAAAATCGTCCTTCTTGGATAAAAATTCATCTGCCTTGGTTGAGGATTCTACTATTTTGTCGAAAGTTCGACTTTTTTGGTTGAATTAAACCGTTTTCGATTAAATTTCTTCATATTTTTTGGTTAAAATATCCACTATTACATTTTTTGTTGAGAATTCTCCTTGAAAGTTGAAAATTTGTTCTTATTAAATTAATTTTTTCACTGAAAATTTGATTATTTTATTTTTGGATGAAAATGGATATTCTTAATTAAAAATTGTTCTATTTTATTTAAAAATTTAACTATTTTGTTGAAAGTTGAGCTACTTGCTATAAATTCATTTTTTTAGTTGAAGATTCATCATATTGATTGAAAATTCATCTGCTTTGGTTGAGGATTCAAGTATTTGGTTGAAAGTTTGCATTTTTCGGTCGAATTAGACTGTTTTTTTTTACTTAAAATTACAATCTTTTTTGGTTAAAATATCCACTATTGAATTTTTTGTTGAGAATTCATATTTGTAAGTTGAAAAATCGAAAAAAAATCGAAAAATTTTAACTATTTTGTAAAAAATTTGTTGTTTTTTTTGGTTGATAATTAATTTTTTCACTGAAAGTTCAACTATTCCAGTTGAAGATTTATTATTTTAGTTAAAAATCCACCTCTGGTTAAGAATTCAATGTTTTCATAAAAGTTCGTTTTTTTTTTGGTTGAAAATTCATGTCTTTAACTGAAGATTTAACTATTCCATTTTCTGTTGAAAATATATCTTTCTTAGTTGAAAATGCAATTATTCGATTTAAAATTTAATTATTCGTTTGAAAATTCATGTATTTTGTTAAAAATGAATCTTTGCGTAAAAATTCATCCGTTTTGGTTTAGGATTCGACTTTTTTTAAACTTGCCTTCTTTAATTGAATCCTGCTGTTTATGATTTGAAATTAAAATCTTTTTTGGTTGAAGATTCATCTCTTTGGTTGAAAATTTAACTATTCTTTGAAAAATTCCTTTTTGTTTTGTTGAGAATTCGTTTCTTTAACTGAAAATGTAACTATTTCATTTTAGGTTGATAATGTATCTTTTTTATCGAAAATTTATATTTGAGGATTGAAAATTCAATTATTTTGCAGAAAATTTGTCTTTTTGAGTTTGAAATTCAACAATTTGGTTGCAATTTTTCTTCTTTATTGACTGAAAAATCATTCGCGGTTAAAAACTCAACTCTTTTAGTAGAATTCTAACCTTTCTTGGTTAAAAATGCGACTGTTGGGTTGAAAATTACTATATTTTGATTGAGGATTTAATTAATTGGTTGAAAATTCATCTTTTTGATCGAAACATCCACTCTTACATTTTTTGTTGAGATTTTATATCTTTCAGTTGAAAATTCAACTATTTCGTTCGAAGTTGCACTCCTTTTTCAAAAATTCGTTCTTTTGTTTGAAGATTATTTATTTTAGTTGGAAATTCATCTATTTAATTGAACATTTGACTGTTTTCTAGAAAATTCGTTAATTTTGAGTTGAAAATTAATTTTCAAACTCATAATTTAACTATTTAATTTTTGATTGAAAATTGATCTTTTTTAGTTGAAAATTTATCCTTTCATTTGAAAATGTAACTACTTGGTTGAAAGTTGACATAAATCGTCGGTCATGACTAACCTAAGACTTTGAATAAAAAGTATAACAACTGCCACTCGACAGATATACATAAAGTTGTGTAAAAACTAATTTTGGATCTGCAGAAGTGGATCATTTTGATCTGATGTTGGCAATCAGAATGATATGCAACGGTTTGATATCCTAGGGTTTACTGTGTTTATACAATTTTTAAATTTTTACCACTTTTTTCCTTGAATATGCCAGTAGAAGTTGAATCATGAAAATTTTGAAATATCAGAGATTAGGCCGGTACTTCTCACTTACTGGCTCAGTCTCTATTCATCAAAAGATCATCAACTAGCGCTGATTTTACGTGGAATTTAATAACCCTTCCAACCTCTTTTTATAAAATATCCCACCTCGATTTGTTCGTACGATATCCTGCGAGAAGTGAGGGCATATTTTTAATCGCTTCTTCTGTAGGTGTCCTCATACTCCTGGACGGTACTCTATTACTACATTATTTTTTAGTTTGTTTGCAATATAATAAAATGAAAATTAAAAAATTTCTTCTTATATATTCAAGAATGCATTTGTCTTCTGCAGACAAGTCACGCACAAAAGTGTAATATATTTGCAGCTTGGCCTTGTACTCAACCTCATTTCTCCTCTTAATTACATTCAGTACAAGTGCATTATATCACGGAGGAAAACGAAACATTCCTCATTTCCCTGAAGCAATTAAGATAAGGTCTCTATATTGTCCCGAGACCGTAAATTGATAATCGACAATGTATATTTCTGTATTTCTATTTTTATCCGAAACATCTTCAATTATAGGGATCACAACGGTTCAATAGTTCAATTTTAAGTAAAGAAGGAGATTTTTTCCCAAAAAAGGGGATTTCAGTTATGAATAAAAGCTTTTTGTATCATATGCGTTTCTAGTCATTTTTTTGTCTTAAGCATTTTTCTAGCTAGCTTTAAAAAATCTGTTGAAGACTCCAGCATTTTCTACTCAAAAAATTAAACAGAAAAAAATTCGTAAAGAACAAACATTGAAAAATAGATAAACAACAGAATTCAAAAATGCTCATGCTTGAATGTATTTTTCTAAGTTTGTATTATAGAAAGATATAATTTAAAAAACACAAAAATGACAATTTCAAAAACCTAATTTTTCTGTTTTTGTTTCCTTGGACTTTGACAATTTTTTCTAATACATTTTTATCTGTTGGAAGCTTTAAGATGTTCAAAAAAATATTAAATCTTGACTAAAAAAAAATTACAGTTGAAAAAAAAATCTGCTCGCTGTTTCACTATTTGATTCAACGGAATCGCAACATATTTGAATAAATATTGGTTTACGATCAGAGAAATAGGTTTCATATGTTCCGCAAAAATACTTTTCGATGTTTGAAAAAATTACATCAATTTCAGTATTAAAATATGTTGTTGTAGTGCCATTAGACAACAGCGATGTCAGTTCATTTTGCAACATAAATATTGTAAAAGCTGATGATCATGTATAATCATTTAGATCAATATTAAAATCACCAATAGCAAGTACATGAGAATTATGTTTTGAAACAAAGCCTATAGCAGTTGCTAAATTTTTAGTGAAACTTTGATTACTGACTTTTGGAGACTTTAAACCACCAATTATTACGATGTCCTCGAGTTTTAATCATATCAAATCAACTCGACGAGTGTAACTACTTTTATTATCATCTTTGTCAATTTGCACGATTTGCTGTAAGACTTCAACTTTGAATTCTTTCTTCGCAAAAACTATAATGCCTCGCAACTGGTTATTTTCGAAAGTGCTTATTCGAAACATTTATATGAAAGAGGGTATTTTTGTGATATCAATTTTATCCAATCGGGTTTCAACAAAAATCAAAATGTCACCTTTCTGATACCACTGATCTTTAACAATTTTAATCGTGCGTTGTTTAAATGGCCTAGTGTTTAAGAAAATTACTTCTTTACCCGTAACATTTGTTGAATTATCAAACGATAGAATTACTATTCTGTTCCTTTTCAAGCAATTCATTTCAATGGTAATAGGATCATAAAGTCTTTGTTCTTTTAGAGGTTCAAATTCACCAATTATATAAAGCCCCTGTAATTTTGTAGTGCGGCTATGTGCAACATATAACATTGATTTAGTTATTTTTCGAAACTTTTGTAAAGCTTAACACACATGGCCGTAAGTTTGACCTTGGCTCTTATGAATAGTTATAGCCTATGCTGCAACTGTGGGAAACTGTTCTATGAAAACTTTATAATTTAATATGTTTGGTATATTTAATTCTCTTTTCTTTCTTGAAATGTAGGTAAGGTTTTCTTCAATAACTTCTTTTATTATGAATTATTTAAATTTATTTCGAGTTTTCCTCACAACTTTTACAAAAGTAAACTGTATCCACGTTTCAGATATTTCATTAGAATCTTTTTTGAAAGTTATATTCTTTGAAACACCGTAAGCACCATTCACCAATTCCTCTTGGATATCGATATTATTTGTAAGCATATATTTTGTGCCAACCTTAAATAACACTTCATATGCAAATCTGCAGAATCTGATGTTTTTTGAATTTTTAAGGATTTTAAAAATGTATATTTTATATTCTCTGATATGTCTGCCATTATGTCATCATGCGCTCGTGACAGAAATTTTTTTCCCTCAAAAGACTTCATTTTTAATCTATTTTACAAATCAACTAGACTGTTTTGAACGGACAGTTTGATAGTGTTATCCGGTACTTAATTCTCAGTTACACAACGTTCATTAATTAAATCTATATCCTCCTTCTTCATGCCCTTAATTGCTGAATTATTAAAAGTATCAATCAGTTTTAGTTCATTCTTTTGTCTCATAACTTCGCTTAACTCGTAAAATTTGAACATATCCTATGCGCTATATACTAATTCACTTGTAGGTGCTATTTTTGGACTTTTAAGCACGGGTTTGTCCATAACTGGTGGCTGCTGATAATCATCTACAACTACGACGGATACTCCACCAAAAGGTTCATTAATTTCTTTGATTTTTCGGACTGTTGTATGTACGCGACTTAACATTCTTGCACCAACCATTGATATTTCATGAATAATGAGTACTTTTCAGCGAAATAGTACTACCCTTATTGCATTTGCAATTTCTGCGCCTAAATCGGGCAAAGGACGACCATTTTGCTTGACTGGAAATTTAAAGGCTGTATATAGAGTTACTTTACCTATCAAAAACGCTGCTTTACGTGATAGCACATACAATAAAACACGCATTGCGTCTTCTTTTTGTCCTGACAAATTTGCTGAATAATAACTTAGTGTTTAATGAATAGCATTAATGACTGTGCTTTTATCAATAGCAGCAGAGCCGTTTAGAAATATGTAAAATGGCCTTTTATTTGTTTTCACGTAGTGCAATAAATGCATAACTATTTCATGCTGTTTAATATTTGATTCTTCCATTGCTTTATGTATTTCTTCCTCTGGTAACATGGTGGGATCTGTATATATACAAGTCTTCTTTGATTCTTTTTCTTTCCCATCTTATTCAAAAACATCTATTTCTAGTCCTTTAGGCAGTTTCTCTTTGTTAAATGATTCTATTTCTTCTTCTTCTATATCCTTTGTCGCGTTGTGAACATTTTCCATAGCCTCATCTAATGTATCATCATTGATAGCGCAATATTGACTTTTATTTCGTTTTATTACATCTACATTTTCGTTAAAATTAAATTCGCAATCAACTTTATTAATGTCTTTATCTTCGCACCGCCAAGGAATATACAACATTATAAAATCTGCCCAACATACGTCTCCCTTGGAAGGTGGACGCTTTTCGTATTTTGTTATATAATCTTCCTTCAGAACATCTTCAGAATCAGCATCTGATAATTGTAATTCTTTTTAAGATTTTAACATTCGAGCACTCTCATTTTTCTGATTGGTATTAATGAAAATAACTTTTCTACTACCTTAAGCCTCGACTAAAGATAGAACTTGATAAGCAGCTTCTTGTGCAAACGTGAGATTTCCATTCAAAAAAGTGTTACAATACTTTCTTAACCTTTCTTTGATGCTACCGTTATCACTGTCTACTTCTTCGAGTGCTTGACGCAATACATGATTTGGATAGTCCACTGTCTACTCTACTTATATAATTAACTTGATATGATGCGCAACTGTATGGATTTAAGACAAATTGAACATCCATATTGGCCTTGAATGAATTTGAAATGTTCAAGGTATAACAATTTATTTCAACTTCATTTTTTTTGCTGTAAAAAATTAGCTTTCTTTTAATTGAGTTATGAACAGCAAAAATTTATTCATCTGCCGCTAAGTTTAATTTTCTTAAAAATTCATGAAACTCTACCAATTCGGATTGCTTTTTGTATGAGGAGTACAATAATTTCCTAATTTCTTTTGAAGTATTTCTTACATTTCCATTATTTTATCATCCACATTTTCTGAAGACTCTAATATTATAGTTTTCGTCATAACCGGAATTCGATAATCAAATGGACATTTCATTTGATTTTTTTGCCTTTCTTAAAATTATGGGTATGTTTATGTCGCTGCACGGCCGTGGAAGGATTGTCTTCGGTACATATATTCACAGCTTATAAATTCATCGATAAATTCAATACATGTTTCGCGCGAGTCTGGATCACTCTCGTCATAGATAGGTGCACCCTTTAGCTAAAGAAAACAATGGGCATTATAAGAGCCCGTTAATTGAAATTCTATTTGATAGTAATGGTCCTCGAGATAATATTGCCAGAACGGACCTGCTTTTGTTCCTAAATAATTTACCATAGCTCTGAATTTAAAATCGAAATACAAAGCACACGTGACTAGATCTCATCGTATATAGTCTGTTTTCGTATTGTCGTCTAAGTTTAATGCTTCCTCCAAGGTTAGTGTCTTGTTATCAGAAACTTTTGCCATCATTTGCATCAATTCTGACCACCATCTTTCAGCAGTTGATTGCGTTAAAAAAAGGTTAGGGGTCCTTTGTTTCATATAAAAGCAAATATTTTTTCCCTTCTCCTACTAAACAGGCAGGCATTGAACGAATTGGTTTCAGTGTCTTGTAGCCTACATCAAGCCTCATTGCGTCATCGATAAATCCTGCACTAAGTACTTTACCTGCTGTTAATTTTTCATTGGTTTCAACTAATCTCATGAAGACATTAACATTAGCCGCTACAAGACTTTGGACTTTTTGATTAGCAAGATCTAAAAGCCTTTTCGGTTTACACGATATTCTATCAGTACGCCGAATTTCTGATTTAATGTGTGATGTAGATATTTTTGCTGTAAAATCATGGCCAGCAAAAATTTTCGGATTAGCTAATGTATCTGCATGTGGTGTGGTCAAAGGAATTGATTGTTTACCTTAACCAGGAGCTACGATTGGAGCTTCTCCAGCAGATTCTGCGTTTCTATCGATGAGCTAAACTTCTTTAACAAGGTCATTCTCATTGTCACTGACATTGCTATTTGAATCGGAATTTAATGCACAACTTATTTTACTGCCCCCATCTTCTAAGACTTTAAGTTTATGAAAATTCACATCTTGTTCTTTATTTTTGTCCTCTTCTACTCAGAAATTAAGCTTCATATCATAATTATTTTCAGACCTTCCAAGAAATGAATTGTCTATCTTTATTCCATACTTTTCATAGAGAGGAGACTCCAATAAAACGTTTAATGCTTTGCATACATTATCTGGCCTAACTACATGTATTTCATTCATGTGATCCGATTTATGACAAGCATTCGGTTTGAACTTTATTTGCACAAAATCCATTCCGCTAAATTGTCGTGGCAATACGTCAACCATTTTCTTTACGTCTACTTCAATAAATACAACAGTATCCTCTAATGACAATTGCGCATTCCTAGTGTGTGGTTTAAAAGGTCTAATTGGCTAAAAAAACTGTAATAAGAGCAGTCATAGTAGCTTCCAAGTCTGTTAATTTTTTTAAACAGTCATCTATATGGGGAAACTTCAAACCGTTGCTAGTTGCTAATTTAGGTATTTTTTCATTTCCAATATTTCTACATATCACATATTTCACAGATCTTGGTAGCAGTTTTATCATAAATAATTTTTTCTGAAAAAATATCATCAGCTAATTTTGAATCATGTTTCGTTGTCATTAATTCAACAATCGGATTACTAAACCACAAAGTTTCGCAACAAGCACAAACATTACTCGTTGTTTCCTTTCGCCTTTCAATAAATTTTAATTTTGCAATAGATGCATGATCTTTTTTATTTCGCAAGTCTTTCATGTAATTTTCTCTGAAGCGGTATAAATTATTCGACCTAAGGCTATGTTTGGAATTTTTATCTTTTTCCTTTTCTGTGTTTTTAAATTCCGAATTTTCTCATTTCTGTCTTTTTGTTTTCCTCTGATTCTTTTTCTCCATTACTTTTAAATATGGGTCTTTTTTTTCTTTGTTTTTGCCAGCCTTCATTCTCTTCAAATTTGACGTCTTTTCTTTGCCATAGATTACCTTTCCTTCTCGCTAAATTCTTCGTTTAAAAAAAATTTAAAGATTTTATTAGGCTTCGTCATTTTTCAAGAAATTATCTTTATTTTTTCTTTATCTAGTAAATACTATACGGTATTAAAAAATTTTAATCACTGTATAAGGCATTTACTTCTGGATTGAAAATGACAATTTTCGGTGCCCTCAATCAAAATAATGCTGTCTTACTTGAAAAGCGAAGAAATTTTAAGCCTTTTTAGGGTGAATCATCTGTAATATAATAATATTAAAAACATTTATATGAAGGTATTTTTAAGTTTTAAGTTGATTTGTTAAAGAAGATGTCAGGAAATTTTATTGAAAAAGTGCCAAAAATGAAGTTTGTGTAGACTGTCGCTTTTTATTACATAATCATACGTATGTCCTCATCGAAATGAAAGCAGACAAAATTGCGAATAAATTCAAAAATATATATATCCTAGCTCTTATTAAAACCCAGCCATGGTCTTTTAAAGAAACAGAATTTTTTTGGCTTGTTTGCTGAATAACAATACTCTTCAAAGAATGTATGAGAGAATTAAGCCTTGCGCAGGCAATTATAAAATTTTGTTTTCGTCTTCAATGTTTAAGATTTTGTTTTTGATGGTTTATATTCTTGAATATAGTTTGCTTTGTGGCTCTGAACATATAAAAAATTCAAATTTATTATGCAGAAAGTTTTAGAGAATTTTATTTGGCGAGGATGATGTAAAAAATAAAATTTTGATGAGAGAAAAGTTTTTAGACATTCATTTATGCCTTCAAAGTCAAACATTTTCTTTCTAGAGGTTCAAATTCTCAAAAGTTGTTTGTTTCATGACTCAGAGGGACGGTTTAAGGAAATTTAAGCCTCAAGGGATTACAATTTCAGGCGCCCTCTTCAACTTCATTTTTCAAATTTTTTCTTCTATTTTTATTGTTATTTTTTGTAAAATTCCCTCGAATTGTGTTACCAAATATGTTTAGTAATGAAAATTTATTTTCTTATATACTCGTTTATTTTATAAACATTTTATATAAATGAATGTCTAGTGTGGACGTTTCAAAGACAAGGGAATCATTTTTTCTCTTAATTTTCCTTTAGTTATGCTGCCAGTGATGTAAAATGTGATGCCGATAAAATTCTAGAGTGACCGTTTGTTCATATAATTTTATTCAAAATTCACCAAATAATATTTAATAACACATTTTGTGCGTTTTTGCCTTCAAATGTCTACAGCGGGCATGTGTGTATAAAAAGTGAAAGGTCGGTATTCTGACGCTTCAAGTTATGCTGATCAAAAGTCATATTAAGAAAATTTCCCATAAAGGCCTTTTCCATACATTTTGTGCGGGGTCCTTTTCATCAATAAACACAACTTGCAACATACTTTGAGAATTAAGAGAAAAAACTATTTCTTTCTGCCTATAAATGTCTTCAGTATGAACTAGTTTATAAAATTAACAAAAAATATCATATGACAAATTTTCATAACCAAGATTGATAAAAACAAGTAGTTTCAACGCAGAATAATGAGAGTAACTCAAGCGATAATGACAATTAACGTGGGAAGGACTTTTACAAGTAGATAAAAAGACAAGCAAAAAATCGATATTCTCTCGATATTCGCATTAACATAAAAGTTTAAGCAAAGAAAAATTCAAAAACTTGACAAAAACTTGAAGAATGTGAAACAACTGAAAGTTGCCAGTGGTATTTTCACAAACATTGGAAGATCAGTTTCACACTTAAAGTATTCTCATTTTGAGAAGAACAATTATTTCAAGAACAAAACGAATGAGCTGCAACAAAAATGATCCCAGTATTTTTCTGTGTATTACTATTAAAATAGTTTTACAACATTTTTGTCATCGACTCGACCAGTAATACCCTCAGTAGGTATCCCGGTAGTAGTTTCTGCTCGAGTTTCTGGTCGAATGAGTGCCAAAAATGTTGTAAAATTGTAATAATAATAATTAAATAATATAATAGTAATTTTACAATATTTTTGCTCCTGATTCGACAATACATATCCCTAGTAGTTTTTTCAATAGTTCTTTCAGTTATCGCGAAAATACCACTGGTTCTTTCCAATTGTTTCACCAATTATGTTGCCATAGCTTTTAACACTTATATCTTACGAATAAACCTCTAAAGTTTAAAAAATTCTGTGAAAAGACACTTTTTCGAGAAGTCGAAATGTTTTCCTTGACAATGGCAGAATAAAATGACGAAAATAGACCAAAAAATTCTCTTAAAAAACGCTAATTTGAAAAGCCAAAATTTTTTCGCTGGTAATGTCAAAATTTCATGTCAAAAGAGCCCAGAAAAAGTTTTAGCTCTCTAGCACATGTGGAAGCCATTACAAATGAAGCCATAAAGTTTCCAAAATTCTGTAAAAAGACATTAATTTGAAAAGTTGAAATGCTTTCGCTGAAAATGACAGGATTTCATTTTAAAGGCACCTCAAGATAGGTTTGTCTCTTTAGCGTATGTAGAACACATCCTAAATCAACCCCTAATGTTTCAACAATTTTGTGAAAAGACAATAATTTGAAAAGTCGAAATTCTTTCTCTGGTAATTAACGACAGTAGTTTGTGGTGTTGAAAATGTCTGGATTATGCGCTGAAAAACTGATTATTATGCGAAATTATGCGACGAAAAATGGAATTATGCGTTATAAAAATAAAAATTCTTTTAAGGAATAGTGAAAATTTTTCACTTACAGAAAATATCAAAATATCAATATTTGAAACGAAAACAATAAAAGTGCATGTCAGTGGAGTAAAAATGATGAAATTAATCGAATTAGTTGAGCCGAGCAAAAAAAGTTTTGGTTTGGCACCCGAAAGAAGAAAAAATATTGTTGATTTCTTCTGTTCCGTTTTCGAATTTGAAAATTTATAGAATTTTACCTTTGCATGGGCTAAAAAATTATAACGAAATATTTTTTGTTACTGTTTCTAGTATTAAACAACAGTAAAAACTGAAAAATTAAAAAAAAATTGTTGTGCCACATACAATTTTTTGAAAACGTAAAAAACCACGTGATTCTAATTTAGTGAGTTGCATATTTTTGAATAGAACTTGTACCTTTTGGATTTGAAATTTCTTCAGTTCGAATTGAAGAAACATGTACTTTGTTACCATACAAAAAAATTTTCGTACTTTTTAAATCATTTCTAAATCATAAATTTTTCTTTTTTGTAAGTTGATTTAGAAATAACACATTCAGGTTATTTCATTTTTTTAAATAGGAAGAGGTAATAATTAAAAAAATAACGCATTTCTAAAAATTGTTAATTTCCTCAAATCTTTTCTTCCTCAAATTTTTTTGAATAAAGACAAAAAATCTGCCTCAACTTCGATTTGAACCGGAAGGCACATTCTTTCTTACTTAAAAAAAATTATCTTCTTTCAAAAAATCATTTGTCCAAAAAGTTGAATTTTCGACCAAAAAAGATGACTTTAACAAAATGGTTGAATTTTTAACAAAAGAATTAAACTTTCAATGAAATAGATGAATTTCTGACCTACAAACCTAAATTTTCAACCATTTGAATTCAACGGAAAAAAACGAATTTTTATCAGAATAGTTCAATCCTCAACCAAATAAATGAATTTTCAACGAGAAAGACTAATTTTCTGCACAAAAAGACGAATTTTCTACAAAAGAGTTTAGTTTTGAAACCAAGAAGTCAAAGAGGATGAATTTTCAACTAAGAAGATTAACTTTGTACCAGAAAAGACAAATTTTCAACAAAATACATCAAATACATCAATTTTCAATCATAAATATCAATGTTTAATTAAAAACGAAAAAGTTCCATTTTCAGTTGGAAAAGTTGATTCTCAACCAAAAAAAAAAACGAATTTTCAACTAAATAGTTAAATTTTCAACCAGAGAGATAAAGTTTCATCTAAAATGATGAATCTTCATTAAGAAAAATTATTTTT
>JAUMHM010078521.1:3419-13759 GCA_032362435.1 Melikaiella ostensackeni
TTCATTAGTGATATTTAAGATATTGGTAACCCTACTTTGAGTTAAGTCTTTTTCAAGTTATAAATAAGGACGTGTTTTTGGCAAGCGTCGATTGGCTTTGTCGTTTCCATTCAAATCTTGCTAGAAACTGTACGTATTCATGTACACGCGCACATCTAACTGTTTTGGAAAGTTCGAGGGCTTATTTTTTCGAAATCCAGGAGGTAACTCAAGAAAGCCAGTAAATAATATTTTTTAGGTTTACTTTTCGAACGGAAAATCGTGTGGCCCAAATGCGACCTCCAAATAGTGGCCTAACTCCAACCCCCTTTGTTTCAGGCTACTTCTCGTCGTAAAACGTTTCGCTGAGCAAAAATTTCTTATAAAATATCTTTTTCACCGGGCATTTCAAGAACAGAACCTCTAAAACTATACTTTATGCTGTCTTGATTACATATAATACTGGCGTCAAAAACGAAAAAGACCTGGCTCCAAAAAAACACCGAGCGATTCTCAACCATCCACGAGTGGATTGATTCAACCACCAAAAAAACGTTCGCAGCGCCAAAGTGCTGCCAGAAAATCGTAATGTGTATCCGAAAACAGCGATTAAAATGATCACTAATTTTTGCTTTAAGACTGAATATTGTATTGAACATATATCATTTTTTTTCTACATGGCAGTATGTTGATTTACTATATCTAAATTTGCTTTAATATATGTAAGTTTCTGAAAAAATAGGGGAGGGGGATGTTCGAAGTTAGGCCAGAGGGGGTTGGAGTTGAGTCATGATTTTTCGACTTATCGGAAATGAAGATTATCACATTTTAACTTTCATGTTATAGAAGACGAAAGATGAAAAGTTTATTTTGCGATAGTAAGTTGCTAGAATGAATACTCTTTCAAACGAAGTAGGTTTCATAAAAATCGGTTTCGATTTGCTCTCTCTGTGCGCAAAACTATTTGGTGGGTCGGAGTTAGGCCATCCTCCCCTACGTGTATCAGGGTCACGAGAATTTGATTCAAAGTAGTCTAATTATTTTGTTTCTTTGTCCAAATTAAATTAAGTTGAATCATTAAGATTTCTTTATTGAATAATAATAGTTTCTTTAACAGGTAAATGTATAGGTGAACGATTTATACTATGACTTTTTTTACTCAACGGTTTTATTGATATATTCTCTATACTGCTTCAACTGGACCGACAGATCTATTTTCCTCGAAGTGACGAAATAATTAAGGACGCTGCATCACATCCTATGTAAATGTATTCATATAAATGATTTACCGACTCAATACACGAGACAAATTCCACATTTAAATGACAATTAAATAATTGGCATTCAGGAATTTCTTTATGACTTTGTCTTGATATTTCTTTCTTTATTTCAGTAACTTCTAACATCATTCTATATGACTTAATATAAGCATTTTCTAATCTCATTATATTTTCTATTGTTTTCAATATATTTTTATCAAAACGTTCACTTTGACTTAAACGATATTAAATAGAATCGTTAAGATAATACATAAAAAGTTGTCCAAAGCATGGATCATCACCCTTTTTTGGGTATAAAGCATTATTTATTTGATTATGAATTTGCCTCTGAATTATATAACAAAACGGTCTTTGCCTTCCTCCATTGAAATTGACTACATTTGTATCTAATGAAGCAAAAGAAAAAGAATTATTATGAAATCCTTTTTTTCCAAGTGATGCGATTCCTTACGTGATCTATCAAACAATGCTTGTAATTCAGTAGGAAATGGCTTACATGAATAATCTATCATCTTTTAATGACATTGAATTTATTTTTTTCTTCTTAGTTCATTTATTTGTTTATTGTTTTCACATGTCTTTCTTCACTTCAATTTTTTCAACACAATTATTCACATTTCCTTTCTTCTACTTTTCCCGAAAACGTCTTTGATACTCATTTTTATGTTTCAATTTTTCTGTGTCTGTTTTTTGAATTGACTTCATTTAATCAATTTAGTCTTCTGAACTTTATTATCAATCCTCATCGGATCTTCTAATAAACGATCATCTTGGAATTGCATTGATTTTTCTTCCATTTCTTCTTTTAATTAATTAGTTTATTCATTATTTTCATATATTCCTTTCACTTCAATTTTTTCCAGGCCATTAGCATTAGATGAATACATCCGATCTTCATCTTTCTCTTTATTATTTTTGATGTTTTGAAAAGTACCATTGCTGTAGAAATTTCCAGTTTTTTCCTTAACAGGTTTTTAATAAATTCAGGAAATTTTGGAAGAAACCTACTATTAAAAATATTTAAATAGCGTGATTTTATTTTTGAATGATTGTAAGTTACTGTATTTGGAAGAATCTCGGAAGCCAAAGATGTAGCAAAAGCAATAGCATACACATCACAGCCGCAGTTATTTGGTTTGTGGGTGTTTACGTGTGGGAAAATTAAGGAAATTTACGTTAAACAAGTCTGAGAGAATAAGGCATGAATTTACAATTATAACAATGTTTATTAAAAGAATCAAATATTGTGAGAGATTACACACAGATTATTACTAATCGAGATCGAACCGGAGACGAAGTACTCTTGACGGCATCGGGTGCTTAACTACTGGCCTGGGAAATGCTCTTCCAGATCCAGCCCTTAGTTCAGATTTTCCTTTGGGAAAACTAGCTGTACTTGGCAAAAAAAGAGTACGCAGGAATTTTACCCAGTCCCAACCCTGGGCCTGGTTACCAAATGGTCAAATCCTGTAAACTGCTCTGTTGTATTCGAAGTCTCCGTGCTTCCGCTTTCGAAGTATTTGTCGACTTCCGAAACCTTTATATTTTCACCGGAAGAAAATTTTTGAAACTTTAGTAGTCAGAATGGCTACAGGTTGTTGCTCGACAACTTCAGAACTAATTACTGGATTCAAAGGAAATATCCGGTTAATGTACATTTGTACGTTTGATTTAATAAACATGGCATTTACACTATCACAGATATGTACCCATCGTGTATTATAACATATACAAAGTCAATGTCCTTTTTTGGAATTGTTCTTGCAATTTACCTCTCCTGTAAATAAAATTTGAATGTGTTTTTGATCTTGAGCCATACATTCTATAAAATCGAGTGAATCTCTCAGTGCAGTAATTTGCATTTGGAAACTACATTTTTCATACATCAAGGTATCAGACTTTTCAATATGCAGATCTTTTGATCGACCAGATTCTCCTTCATTACCTAATATATTAACTTCTTCTGTATTTAGAATCTATGTAGAATTTTTCTAACGATTATCAAACAAAAGTTTTATGAATTATAAAATTAAATATCAATTTTAGTGTCTTGAAATTCAATCTATAAGGTATATAAGCAATCGAGTTATTATTCAATAAATGAAATCAATAATCAAAAATAACAAAACATAAACAATATCCAAAATCAATACTATTCATTATCAATTCGTTGGTTATAAAAATACATAATGAATATTAATACATAAATAAGGTGCATATAATAAATTTGCTTATAAATAGTAAAAAAGCTTGAAACTATAATTCGATGTTCATTTGAATTCTGAATACCAGAATTAGAGTGTTTAAAAACAGTTATCCCAAATTAATGCGCATGGTTTTTATCCTACAATTCAATCCCAAATGTCTAGTGATATCTCAAAGCATAAATACATTTTTTAAATTGGCAAGAGATTCCCTGAGAAGACTTGTCAAATTTAATGAATCTGGAAACAAATAATATTAACAATTGATACAATTATAAATTTGAATGCACATAATACATCGTTGAAAATTTATCCCATACATCTAAAATGATGGTCTAAGAAATATCACGGATTATCATGAAGGGCTTTAGAGGGGGGAAAGGTGTTATTGGTACAAATATAGCTATGAAGGTATCGACAAGATAAATTATGGTATCTCAGACACATACGATACATCATCATCATATTTATAATCAGTACGTCAAAATACATCGCTAAATCATTCAAACATATTGCTTCTTTGCTTTAAGATTATAAAAATTATTAATAAGAAAAAAATTTTTTTGCATAAGATACGTCATTGATATATTTATAATCAGCACATCAAAACACATAGCTAAATTATTTAAACATATTGCCTTTAGGTTATGTATATTTAAAATTAAAGAAAAGAAATTTGTTTAGAATGAAATTTGCAGATACTTTCATTACCATGTTTGTAAATCAGCGCACCAAAATACAAAGCTCAGTCATTTTGAACATTCATTTCAGATACTCATTTCACAACATCACAAACATTAAAAATAAAAATTCTATGATTGTAATATAGGTATTTAAAACATAAATACAGTTTCATTATACAAATTATAGCGAATATTTAATTGAATAAACTTAAAGTAAATAAGCAATTTATGTTACTTAATTGATAAAAATTGTAATTCAATCTTCATGATATTTAGTATTGCGAAAAATTCAATTTTAAAGAGTCTTGAGTGGCCACCCAGAGATCTGTTGTTCGAAAGATTTTGCTGTTCAACATTTAATTGTATCTTGTATCGTTTGTCCAGAAAATTAATTTGTTTATTTTTAATGTTATTTTTCAAGATTAAAACAAACACTAGGGGTCCCATCAAAAAATTATTCCAAGCAAATTTGTAGATATAATTTAGGGGAACAATTTTGTTATTCAACACTTCCTTGTATCTTGTGTCTTTTTTCCAAAAATTTAATTTCTTTATTGTTAATGTTATTTTTTACGATTAAAAGAAAAGCTACGCGTCTTTTCAAGAAATAAATAGTAACAAATTTGTAGATTTCTTTGTGTGAACAATTCTTATCTATTCTTTTTCGTATCTTGAGGAGTTTGACTGCGAAATGAAATTTTTTATATTTTATTTCTTTTCTTAATGCAAAATTATTGGTAAAAAGTCTGGTTAACGAAAACGACTTTTTTTGGTTCCTAAAATTGAAATTATAGATCTTCAACAACTTTCAAATTCAAAGAATCTTGAGTGGCTACCCTGAAAACCGTTTTAGGCAGAAAATTTTGTCCTTAAACATTTTATTGTTTCTTGAGTCATTTTTCATAAACTAAATTTTTTTCTATTGGTATTTTTCACGATTGAAACAACAGTTATGCATTTTATCAAGAAATGGTCAGTAGAAGTGATCAGAACTTTTTTATGTGCATTATTTTGCCGCGTAACATTTTATTGTATCTTGTGTCGTATTTCGGAAAATGTACTTCTTTATTTTTAGTGTTATTTTTCATAATTAAAACGAAGAGTAAGCGCTTTATCAAAAAATCGTGAGAAAGAAATTTGTATGCCTTTCTTAGTTGAATAATTTTGTTATGGAGCATTTGATTGTATCTTATGTCGTTTTTCCAAAAATTCAATTTTTTTATTTTGAATTTCATTTTTCACGATCTAAACAAAAACTACGCGTCTTATCAAAAATAAGTCCAGAACAAATTTGTAGATGTTTTTTGAATAAATAATTTTTATGTTTTCATTTTTTTCGTTTATTTCATATTTTAACCATAAAATGGGATTTTTGATCTTTTAAATTTTTTTAATTCTAACTTTTATTTTTAAAAAATAAAATTAATTAATAATCTTTTAAACTAATTCCAGAAAATGTATATTTCAGTACAAAATATATATACTTGAAATATTGGAAATTGAATTCAGATACCCATTTCACAACATCAAAAACATTTTTTAAAAATATAGAATTGTAATATAGTAATTTCGAGCATGAATTAACTTTATTATACAGATTATATAGCCAATATTCGATTTCATAACCTTAAAATAAAAAAGAAATTTTTCTATTCATTAGTAATGTATCGTACGTATTTTAGGTGCAACAATTTCTAATGCATTGTTATTTTTCTATTGTAGTTGACATTTTCTGGAATTATTTTGAATGGTTATTGAATTTAACATACATTGCTTATTTGCTATTAAGTTATCAAATTTCTGGAATCCCAGAAAATCATAATTGCATACATATTAGCTATAATCAGCTATAATCGTTACAATAAAAAGTAACTACATAAATATTAACATTAATACATATTAGGAAAATTAATCATAACTTACCTACATTGAATACATTTATTCACACAGTCTTAAACACAACTCGTATTAAAGAAATACGCAGTCTAAATCTCAAACACAACACTTATTATTGCGCAATTAATTTTA
Source organism: Melikaiella ostensackeni (assembly GCA_032362435.1). Taxonomy (NCBI): domain Eukaryota; kingdom Metazoa; phylum Arthropoda; class Insecta; order Hymenoptera; family Cynipidae; genus Melikaiella; species Melikaiella ostensackeni. The sequence goes on from JAUMHM010078521.1 coordinate 9,594, forward strand.
ATCATATTTGCCCGTTGCTGAAATGGAAACAAAATTGAGTTTATACTCGCGGGTCAAGTTTCTTTAAGAAAGCGTAGTCAGTTTCGGCAGTTTAGCCAGCTGCAGCTACAGCACTACAGACGCATTGAAGAAGGCCCGCCGAATCTAGCTTTACTTGTAGAATATCGGCCGCAATGGAACACGCATAATGATATAGTAAAATAAATTTAGAAAAATTAATGAAACTAGTTTTACGTATGAAGCAGAATGACAATTTAGAAAAGAATAATATGATACATGTATATTTTACTTAACGTATAAACACATAAATAAGAGTAATTATCAGTGATCAATAAGCATAGGAATCTATTATTTTTACGTAATTGTGCGCGATGATTACTACATTGCTACATTAATACCATTACTACCAATATGAAGGTTGCCTGTTTTCATATGAAGGAATTTGCGTGAGCTTATAATGAAGCCTTTGCTAGAAGGCGAGAACTGCTACTTTTTAAAAATGAATTACATTTTATTTTGGTACTTAACAAGTGGAGAGTCGAGGATCAATAGGACCTAACCCCGTTTTTTTCAAATTTTCCACGATGCAAGAAAAACGTTTGTGTTTTGTGAGATTACCGAAAAAATAATATCGCATATGTGTGATCGATAATCTCCACTCTTGAACGTTGTTCTTCCAAATCTCATGCAAATCCGTCAAACAGTTTTCGATTGATGAGACATCAAGTTAAGCGCAGGCCCAACCCAAGGGGGTACCGGCGAACAAAAGGGTCTAACCCCGAGAAGCAAGCATTTACTCGGCTTAGTGCCGCGTGGTCTGCGGTTCAATTCTATGAATTAATACTCGCAAGTTCAATAATAATTTTTCAATTAATATATTTGTTACGTTGTGAACACTTAATTTTTTATTTTCTAGTACATTTTTTCTGAACTTGATCTATTATATTGAGTGATACTTTATTTTCGTTACATCATTATTGATTTTACTCGTCTTGCAAACTTCACATTCGTTAAAAAGCTTCTTTTGTACTCGTTGAAAAATATACTATAGCACGTCATTCAAGGAAATCTGACTTAAAGTTTTTCTATGCAGATTTTGTTGAATGACGTGTAATAGTATATTCTTCAACCGCATTCGGAACATGAAAACTTCTAGTGATGAGGAAATTGATGAGTCTCCAAAGATCTAGTTTGCAATCGGTTTATAGAACAGTCTTTCCGGATTCTCTTAGCCTACCCCGAGATTTAGATAACTCTATTGTTTTCTATATATTCTTCGATGCTCTCTTATATACTATCAATTATTCTAAGATTATTTGCATCTTGCGAATTGATTTCTCTCTAAACGCAATTTAATGTCCACATATATATGTTGATTGTATAATGAATGTATGGGTTATAATTAAATAATCGTCAAATAATATGTTAAATGAAAAGTAAAATAATGAGTTATGATTGGTCTTATAAAAAAACGTTTAAAGGCAGTTTCATTTTACTTTTTGAAAGCACAAATTCTACTCTTCTGACTTTTTTTCTTATCTCGCGTCGCTTGGCTGAAAAATTGACATTTTAAAATATTCCAATATCATTTGCCATACTTAAAAAAAACTATACCTCCTACCAAAAAATGTTTCAGAAAGCTTGTGGGTCTTCGTAAAAGCAACAATTTTGATATCTCAACTTATTTTCGTATTTCGCGCTATTTGGCTCAAAATTTACATTTTCGATTTTGAAAAAAAATTCCGAAAGTTGTTATGACATTCTTGTGGGGCTTTTAAAAAGCAACGTTTTTCTCCTCATGACTTTTTTATATCGTGCATCTTTAGGCTTAAAATTTTCATTTTCATGTCTTTTTTTGAATTTTGAAAATGCTATAACTCATAATTCTTTTTTTTTATTGAAAAAAGTCACGAGGAGAAATTATTCGACATTCTGAGTACTACAAACAGTCGGACATATAATTTTAAAATCACGAAAAAAATGGTCTCAAAAATTTTGAAAATGCTTCAACTTTTTGAATTTTTATCCAAAATGGCTGGCTAACTAATTTGACCTTCAGTTTTTGACGCTAAAAGAGTTTACCAAAGGCTCATACAATAGATTAATTCTTTCAAAAGTTTCGTGCTCACAGACAAACATACATACAGACATACAGACATGCAGACGAACACATTCGTGAAAACCTGTTTTTCGTGTTCAGGACGCCTGAAAACGTGGACTTTCGACAAAAACGGGAGGGGGAGGGGGGTGGGTCAAATTTTATACAAACCTGATACCTTCTGTGATGAGAATGTGAAAATGTGTATTACTCCAAAACTTACTAAATGATTTTTTTGATCGCTTTTGAGACTCAGACTCGAAGTCCTTCTTCAATTAAATGCCACTTTTTTTTTCAAAGTATTATTTTTGTCAGAACCAGATGAAATCTAAGAGGAACCTTTCTTTTAGGGGTCATAATCTTTCCTGCTCCTAAAAATGTCAATAAATCAGCACAGCACGGCGGCCATTTAACTGTTGTAACATTAGTGCGTTGTCGATGTTTCTAGAAATAAGTACTGTGTGATCTAGATTGTGAGTGAACAGTAAAGAGCGGGAAACCTAAAGGCCGCTAGAGTTGAAAAGGTGTTCGGACCTGCGTGAGCACGGAGGCGTAGATTTCATGCTTTTATCTGTTTTACAATTGGTTAAAAATGATGACGATTCTTCTGTCCTTGATTTTAACTGGATAGATTAAACCGCGTGGGGTACCTTCCACCATGATTTTCGCTCTTGCTGAGGGTTAGAATGTTCAACGAGCACTGTCAGGCTGGAAAAAATATAATTAGGCTCTGTGATTTGCCTAATTTGGCGTTATTGGACAAAACTAACACAGAAAAAATTAAGAGTAATCTTTACCTTGATTTAGGAGTAAAGATTACCTGCAACAAAATTTACTCCATGTGGGTAATCATTACCCTGACACCTCGGTATTTTTCTGCTTTTACCCACGCGTTGAGGTAACTTTTGACAGCTCTTACAATTCGGCATGGCCGTCTTTATGAAGGCGCCCTTATTCGATTCGGCTGTTTCATTAAGCCTTTGCGGCACAGTGGCATCACTTGATGCCACCTCTTTCTAAAGTATTTCTTGTGATTTGAAGGTAGTAATTATATGATTCAACCGAGGTGTTTCGTAGTTTTATGCTCACACGATTTTACAGAATCAAAATTATGGTGCAAAAGTTTCAAACTTTTTGTTAATTTGTTAATATTAATAAACAAATTTTGAAAAATACCCTTTTTTTAGGATAAATTGATTTTTGAGAAAACTTTCAGACATATCTTCATGAAAATTTACATATAATGGTTTTCCGAATCGCTGATCACAAATCTGAACTCAGATTTTAAAAATATCGAAATGGCAGATCCAATATGGCGGCTGAAAATTGAAATATTGCTGAATTTTACTGAAGATGGTCACTAAGGGGTTTTCGGGGTCGCTGATCACGAATCTCAACTCAGTTTTTGAAAATTCCGAGACGGTGGATCCATTATGGCGGCCGAAAATTGAAATATTGCTGAAAATGGTCTCTAAGGAATTTTTGGGGTCACTGATCACGGATCTGAACTCAGAAATTGTAAATTTTAAAATTGTTTACCCGAAATGGCGGCCGAAAATTGAAATATTACTGAATTTCCCTGGAAATTGTCTGTGAGCTCGGAGATACGAACGAGGACGTGGCGATTATCCTCTCTACTTTTACTTTTTTTCTTTTCCAATTTTTAATTTTTTTAATTAATATTTTGAGAAGCAATTACTGCAAGCGCAAATCGTCTTTGAAATGCATTGTATGTGAACATATGAGCAGACTGAGAGCGTCTTTTTGCAACAGACCCTGGTGGTGGTTTGTATGAACCGACAAGTAAAGGTTGACGCTTTCTCTCTTTCCTGATTGGGATCTTATGAGAAACTTATTGATCTACTAGTAACAATCGAGAACGTTTCAGTGTCACAGTCTTATCAGTGTTTATTTTTGTGAATATGATAAATGAATTTGTAAGAGCTAAATCAACAAAATGCCAAAATAGTCTATGAAACCACTTCTTCGATTTTCGATCAATTTTATATGTAGATAACAAGCGATCAGCGTTATCCACAAAGCCCATATATTTGTTGTAATCAGAGCA
>JAUMHM010078541.1:0-13757 GCA_032362435.1 Melikaiella ostensackeni
CATAAGATTTCAAATGAAATTAAAAGGTTCCATAAGATTATAAGAAATTTCTATTGATTTTATCGGGTTCAAAATATCGGAGACTTTCTCAGAAATTTCAGAGGATTTTAATAGAAATCAAGGGTTTTTAAGTAGATTTCAATGAATGTTAGCGGATTTCAAAAATTCCAAGAGATTTGAAAATGCCTAAAGAATTTAAAGTGATTTCCAAAGATTGAAAATGATTAAAATGATTTCAAGGAATTTTCACAGTATTTATCAAATTTTAAGGTTTTTCAAGGAATTTTAAAATTTTTGAGGGATTCACAAGATTTCAAATGAAATGAAAAGGTTCCATAAGATTATAAGAAATTTCTATTGATTTTATCGAGTTCAAAATATCGGAGAGTTTATCTGCGATTTCAGAGGATTCTAATAGAAATCAAGGATTTTTAAATAGATTTCAATGAACTTCAGCGGATTTCAAAAATTCCAAGAGATTTTAAAATGTCTAAACAATTTAAAGTGAATTCTTCAGATTGAAGATGATTTAAAAATTTTCAAGAAAGTTTTACGGTATTTATCAAATTTTAAGGGATTTCAAGAAATTTTAAAATGTTTGAGGGATTCATAAGATTTCAAATGAAATTAAAAGGTTCCATAAGATTATAAGAAATTTCTATTGATTTTATCGGGTTCAAAATATTGGAGAGTTTCTCTGCGATTTCAGAGAATTTTAATAGAAATCAAGGGTTTTTAAATAGACTTCAATGAATTTTAGCGGATTTTGTACATTTGAAGGGATTTCAAAGCTTATAGGTTACTTGTAAAGACTTTAAGGGATTTCAAGTGGCTCCGTCAGATTTTACGGGATTTTACGGAATTTCAGAGGATTGAAAGGATTTTACAATTTTTCAAGGAATTTTGAAAGATGATACAGATGTCAAGATGTTTTACGGGATATTTAATAAATTTCAAGGGATTCCAATGGATTTCTAGAGGTCATTAGGGAATAAAATGAAATGAAAGGGACTTCTAGGAAATTTCAATAACTTCTACGGTTTTCAGGGATTTTAGAGATTTCAAGGGATTTCGCCATATTTAAGGGATTCATAGGAATTCAAAAGAAATTATAAGATTTCAAGGGATTTTAAAGACTGCAAGGGATCAAAAATGATTGACGAGAATTTTAGGAATTTCTGGAGCATCAGAGATTTCAGGGGTTCTTTAAAGATTTCAACGGATTTCGAAGCTTTTATGGCATTTTAAAAAAATTTCATGACACTATTTTGCTACTATTTTTCAAAATGTATGCTACGATGAACATTGTTTTGAATTTTCCAAATAAATTCGACGTCTGCAATGATCATTTGTTTATATAATTTCATTAAAAAATCAACAAATAATATCTTATGACACATTTTCATTTTTGGTTACACAAAATATCATTGGCAAAATAACTTGAAAATAATTAGGAGAACACATTTTTTTCATTTGCCTTCGAATGTCCACATTGTATTGTCTATAGTATGAATTTTTAAAATACAATTTGTTTATAAAATTAACAAGGAATATCGGATGACAAATTTGTATGATCAAGTATCACCTAGTCGAATGAAACAAGTAATTTTTACGCAGAGAAATATTTACGTTTTTACTTTTCAGAAATGATTTTTTTTAACCAACCTACTGTACGTTAAAATTTAAGTGCGCCTTTTCTGAAAAGAAGCTTAAGAACTATTATTTATTTTCGAATTATATCAGTATACGTCTATTCACTCCGCACATTAATTAATACTTGAAATTGGTTTGATACAATAATTGTGTGAAGAGGAAAAGTTTAAGGAATCCTAAAATGCAAAAATTGTTTAATGTCTATTTAATTAATGAGACAATTTTCATTTTAATTACAGATAAGTCCAGAGTCCAGAGAGATAAGTCCAAAAAATTATTTTTCATAAATAAACGGAATTTAGAAAATTGAATATTCAAGATTCTATGATGGAAGACGCTCCATTAGAAAAGGTAATTACTTCATCAATCTGTACACGCGTATACATTTAATTAATTACTTTCAGTATCCAAACCTATTGTTACAAATCAAAATTCCTCTTTTTCAGAAAAATTGAAAACATCCAAGCAATTTACTGCGCATCACATTTCTTAGATGGAAATTAGACTGAATTTCTTTAAAACATTTACTTGATGACACGCATGCATGATACAATTTTATGAATTAGGCTTATCTTGAATACATCATTGGGTCTAATTTACTTTTTATCCTTTAAATTATTCTCAAAATAAAAATATTGCTAGACAATATTATTCTGAGATTTTATAACTTTATGTTCTGCATTCAAGTTTACATTTATTTTCAGCAAAATAGTTGTAAGATGGATACCGACCACCCTCCCGACCGCCAAGCTCTCGACCAGGTTTCACATCAGAACGAATCGTCAACGTGTCGAAATAATTTGAATCTCGGTTTGAACGCGAATCTCGACACAAACACGAGAAGAGAATTAATGATGGCTCACTTTTGGACAACGGTGGAAAATGATCTGCGTACTTACATAGAAGATCACATCAAAAATATCTTAAGCTTAAATAACTTAGCCAATCATTTGTCCTTCAAAAAAATCACAGAGTGTACTCTAACAAAGTTAGAAACGTTTGCAAAAACTAAAATGCAGCATTGTATTGCACCGGATGCAGATCTGCGACTTTATTATGGTCCTTTCCACAGATCACCGGAGAATTTTGAATTTTGAATTGGCGATAAAGATTTAATAACAGAGTTAGTCCAGTGCGTGAAAAATTTACCTGTGACGTATTTTGGAATCGATAAGAAAAGTTCTTCAAGCTCCTTAGATGCGCTACCGAATACCTCGCCGGATACAGTAGTTCGAGAAATGAACACGGAAAAAGAAAATTTAAGCGCTACGATTTTAACACAGTTGAAAAATAATGTGAAATTTTCAAATATACAACAGGAAAATGTAATCATTACAATGACTATCGAACGGGAGTTAGGTAAAAATAAAATTCCTACGGGACTTGCGTACGTTGCAAAAGTGTTTTGCCCTGAATGCAAACACCCCACTCAACTGAAGAAAAAGGTAGATGCAAGCAAAATTCGAAGATATTGGTCAGTTTCTAATTTTAAGAGACATATTGATGGTCATTTAAATGAAAAACTTGAGAAGAGATCTAAAATTAATACTTCGCAAGGTGCACCTAATGTTGCGCCTAGTCTTGCAGTAAATTTGATGAAAGAACTTGGTGAACAGAAAAACTCTGCTGCAACAAATGTTAGAAATGAAGGGAAAAACGTGCACTGTACATTAGAACCCTTATTCAATTTAACTTCGCTTGACCCTCGGCTTGACCTCAACTCGTCGTCTTCTTCAGAGTTCGACTCGTCACAGTCTTCAGGAGTTAGTGTAAATCCTTCTGAGAACTGTTCGCTAACTTCAATAGGTTCAATTAGTTTAAGTTCAGCTCAGAATTGTTCAATAAGCTCAGGAGGTTTAATGATAAGAAATGCAATAGCAGGAACTTCTACGGGCGAGCTTACGAGTGCGGGGGAATTATAAGCCACAGCGATAACGAAAGCCTAACACTTCGCTGTGGAAAAAACTTTTCCATTCGGCAAACCTTTTTGAAAAATCTTACTGAAAATAATGATCAAAATACTGACGAAATAGATTCACATGCGAGGAGGTACAAAGAAACATACAAACTCTTTGTTGTGTATCTATTTCTTGTCGGGGGTAGAATGTTACACGAAACATTATATGCCAACTTGCCAATGCCTTCCTTGAGCACCGTTAGTCATACGTTGAAAAATACAGGTTGCCTTATTGTAGAAGGCGATTGCAGATCTGAAGAGCTAAAAGTGTTTTTAGAAAAAAGAAATTTACCTTTAAGAATATGGTTATCTGAAGATACTACTCGAATCACTCAACGCGTTGAGTACGATTGTACAACGAATCAATTAGTCGGTTTTGTCTTACCATTTAATAATGATGCAATGCCAATTAAGTTTTCTTATATGGCTAACTCTGCTCGAGAAATACAACAACTTGTTAATTTCGTTGGCATGACTAAAGAAGTAGGCGTACTCTGCACTTGGTTTACGTTGACAAAAAATGGAATTTTTAAACCCTTAGAAATAGATATTCATGGCTACACTGATGTAAAAAATTATGTTGTAACTATACCGCCACCAATTTTTGCGGACGGTAGTTTAAAGGTCAATTCAGACGTTCTAGATTACGTCTCACCACGTTGAAAAAGTTAAAATCGTCATTTAAAATTAACTTCGAAATTCGACACCGGTAAACTTTACTTCTGAAAGTTGTTAATTGTAAAATATTGCTGTGGCAGGTCAGAATGCTTTTTAATGTGTAATGAGGGTAGTAGTAACAAATATTATCCAGTGGTGGCTATTCAAACTCCGATCTTCATTTTGAGATGAACATAGAGGACATGAGGAATTTCAAATTTATAAAATAAATCATTTTCAATAGTTTCTTTTCACAAAATTTCATATAGTATTCTTTATAGATACATTTACAAGATCTGTACAACGTATAAATTTAATACGATAGTGCTAAACAGAATAAAATTCATTAAGTGCGTCGCTCTAAATTTGTGTAAAAAATAAAAAATTATACACATTTTTTGCTAAACTTTTATTAAAGCATTCATATTTTACGTTTTAAAGTACCGGATGCTAAAGAATTACACCTACGATCCAGTTTCAAAATTTGATACAGTATTCTTTAAAGATACATTTACGAGATCTGTAAAACGTATGAATTTAAAATGATAGTGCTAAACAGAATAAAATTCCTAAAGTGCGTCGCTCTAAATTTGTGTGAAGAATAAAAAATTATACACATTTTTTGCTAAACTTCTATCAAAGCATTTATATTCTACGTTTTAAAGTACCGAATGCTAAAGAATTACACCTACGATCCAGTTTCTTAGAAAAAAACAACAAATTTCATAGAGGTGGACATAGTTGAGAGTGGACGTAGTTAAATTTTCACTATGTTTCGTAAATAAGCTATGAGTTCTTAAAGAATGTGAAGTGCCTTATGAGAAATATGGAATTGGGTCGAGATTAGAAGTGTAAGAAAAATTAATTATTTAGAAAATATTAATTAGCAATGAATAAACATAGGGGAACAAAGTTGAAGTTTACAAGTTACAAAACACGTTTTCGTATTTTTCGAAGAATTTTATTACGAAAATTTCATCAAAAATCGTTTAGCAACTTCGGAAATCGTTTCTCTACACTCTTTGAACAGAATTTATGTTTGATGACTGATTAAGTTCTCTTAATTTTAATTATGCCAGAGCCAAAAAAATTTGTCTTTGAAGGGTCAAGTGCTCTCAAAATTATGTATAAAGTGAGCCCAGGATGAAGCCAGTTTGTCTGTATTTTAAATAGATATTGCAAAAATAGTGTAAATTTCAATGTTTTCTTAAATTTTCAATAACTTCCGTAATAATCAATATTTTTCAATGATCTTGGGCTCATTTTGAAGCTATTTTTCCATGGTATCGCAACAGCTTGCAAATATTAATCTAAAAAAATTCCTGTTACAGTGCAAGGACCTAAAGTTGTAACAAAAAAGTTGGAAAAATTTAAAAACATCTTGTCTGTAGGCAAATAAAAATTAAAAATTGAATAAATATATATTTTGTAGGAATTTTTACAGAAACTTCATGGTTAAACGTTTCATCTATTTACAAAGATATTGTTTTTACCACAAAGAATATTGAAATTTGTGCAACTTTTTCGTTACAAATTTATGTTCTTACACTGTGATAGAAATTTTTTTTAGATTTATGCTCATAAGCTGCTGCGATACTGTAGAAAAATAGGTTCGAAATGAGTCCAAGAACATTTTAAAAATATTGATTATTACGGAAGTTATTGACAATTTAAGAAAACATTGAAATTGACACTATTTTTGCAATATCTACTTAAAATATATACAAATTGGCTTCATCCTGGGCTCACTTTATACTTAATTTTGAGAGCATTTGACTCTTGAAAGAGAAAATTTTTTAGTTCTGGCATAAATAAAATTAAGAGAACTTAATCAGTCATAAAAAAGTGGTGGTCGGAAACTTTTGCACGACAGTGTATGTATACTAATTGGCAAGACTTTCTATATTTCAAATTTATGAGGTTCACAGTAAAGCGTTACTCTCCTACATTAACTCACGTCAAAAAAACGTCAAAATTTCTAAACGTTGGGCATAAGTAAGTACACACTAACATTATTTAACTTTTTAAAAATGTATTTTGGTTTTTCCCTAAAATTACTCTTTTAAATACCTACTTATTATATTTTAAATAGATATTTTTTAATTTTAAGAAATAGTAAATACACTACAGCTCCAATATAAGCAGATCCAATTTAAGTATTCCTAGAACTGCTGGCCCATGGAGTTTCTCAGCGGTCGAGGCGAGCAGAGAGTGTCAACAATGCGTCGCCACTAGTGGCGGAGCGATAAGAGCGGGCTGTACGTGCAGTGGATAATTCCATCAGCTGTCAGCATATGCGTCAGTTCGTTTTCAGTGTTTAGCGAGGTGTCTCGATGTCGCTTGTTAGAATTTTACAAATGTCGAAGGAAAATAAGAGGCAGCGTTTATCGTTCAAAGAAAAATGTAAGGTTGTTGAAAAAGTGAAAGCAGGTACCTCAAAACAAGAAATTTTCCAAAAATATGGTATCTCTGAGTATACATTAAAGAAGCTGTTAGCTCACTATTTGGTTGAAAATAACTTTTTTAGTTGCAAATTAACTTTTCGATTAAAAATGCAAAAAATCGTTTTTTTTTTATATCGGAAATGCCACATTTGGCAAAGAATTTAACAATTTGATAAAAAATTTAACTGTTTAAAACTTTAAATATTTTGTAGAAAATTATTAAGTTACCTTTTTTTATGCGAAAGCATATTTTCGGGTTGAAAATTCAACTGTCTTGTAGATAATTCGTCTTTTTGGCTGAAAATTTAACTAAATATTTGGTTGATAATTCACGTTTTCGGTCCAAAATTTAACTACTTTGCTGAAAATTGAACTACGCTGACAAAAATGCATTTCTTTATAAATTAAACTATTTGGTTGAAAATTCAAGTCTTTCTTGAAAATTCGTTTTTTTTTTAGTTAAAGAATCAAGTCTTTTGTGAAAAATTCGTTTTCACTTTCAATTAAGATTTTCTAAATTTTGAGTACATACATATAAACCACTTGAATACAATTTGACGTTCGAGACCAAACTTGGAGTTTTCTCCTTACATAATTGATATGTATTGATGACATTACGTTTCGAAGGTACTCCTTTAGTGTCAAGGCCAGTGCGACGCAACTCCCGAAACTGAGCTTTTATTGGGGCTCTAGTGTACCGAGTTTGGACGCTTAACAGCAGGCTTTTCTTGTTTCCTAGAGTTGCGATAAGTTTCCCCGAGTTCTCACCCACTTTTTTATTCCTTTTTCACTTTATTCAATAACGAGGGTTTCGAAAACATTTTTTAACAGAATGTTGTTGACCTCGTTATCTAATTCATAACACATTATTTAAATTTAAACGTCACAATCAAACTTTTCCGATTACAGTGCTACGACGAACGAATTTCAGAATAAAAAAAAACTAACAGCATGAACACAGATCTCAGTAGGTCAAAATCTGTGTTCATACAACGTTCTTTGAGCCGACGCTTCATTTAATATATAGCCAAATAATTTCTCAAGTAATTAATTATTCGTTTTATTTCACTTCATTTCATTTGAGGTTTGCCCTATATTTCGAACACTAGCGCCACGCTCGGGAAGATTGGGCATGTACTTCATTCGCAAACGTGCTCATTTTTTGTTACATTACTTTGGTCTCCTTATGTCTATTATCCATGACAAGAAATGACTATATGTCAGCCCCATGCATCGCCCCCACTTTTCTGATTTTCTTAGCGTCCGGGCCAGTGAACTACTCCGAGAGATGGCGCTCCGGTCAGGACGACTGACTTTTGTATTGTATTGCATGGGCGAGGGTTATAAATAATTAAATAAATGAGTTTTATCGAAGAAATTCATAAAAAGAAGTAATACAATGTGTAGTATAGTGAAGATTTTATATTTTTAAATAAGTGTGTACAAAATAATAAGTATGGAAACGATGGAATATAAGTGTATAGCTCCTGGTTGCAGCTCAGGCTACGACAATAATGAAGAAAATATTCACTTTTTCCTCGTACCAAAAGATTCACCTTTAATTGAATTATGGCAAAGAGCTATTAGGAGAAACGATATCGTTGTAAGATATGAGCACTCTGTTTGCGAAAAGCATTTTTGGCCCGAGGACATACTTTGGATGTTTGAAGTGCGAGGACCAGATGGAACTGTCATGTCTAAGGTACGTTTTTTAAGGATTTCTAGTTTGTTTCAGGCAAATATGCAATTAATTTATGTAATTAAAAAACCTCATTTTAATTTTAAATAAATTACAAATGTACATTATGTCAGAATTTTTATTCAACGATGAGATAATAGTTTTCTTTTTCACTTGCTTGCTTCACTTAAATCACAGTCTTCGCAAGAAAAAAACTGTCAAGGCTCTACACAACCTAACTTTTTATAGTTCAACAACTTACTGAATGAAAATTGTTTATAATGTTATTAAATGTAATTCCTGGACATACGAAATATATGTAATAAATATTTTTTAAATTAATTTACCTTATAATTTATTTTTTGGAGAAAATATTCATCACTGAGGATTTATACATTTAATATTCAATTCATTTACAATTTTGATAAAAATTATATATAATTCAGAACAATTATAAACTTTCAAATATTAACAACTATTTTATAAAAAATAAAAAAAATAAATAATAGTAGAACATAAAATTTTCAAATCTCAGCATGTTGATCCAACTATTTAGTTTTACTAACATTCAGCTGCATATTTCCGTGACGACTTTAAAATTATTAATTACTGTTACGCTTATTATTACTAAAAAAAAAATATTTCCGGTCAATATTTGAAAACATCAAGTTTTTTTTATTATTATTATTACATATACTACTACATACACCTACACGGTCGATGCATGGGGTTGCTATAAGTAATTACCAGCACCCCGCAACTGTGAGTTGAAAATGTACCATGTGTTGACCGTGACCGACAGAGCGGCGCCACTCATGCCGTGGTACTACTCCCGACAGAATGTATGACAAAATGTAAATATTGATACATTTTTGTTAAATAAATATTTTCAAGTGATTATCTCACGGCCTTTTTATCAGAAATGTAAAGTTAAAGTTTTTAAGAAATCTTTGATGTGATAAGTTTCGGTTTTCGTCAAAATGGTGACCTGTATATGTTTTGGCTGTGAATCTGGATATCGGAGTTGTATGCGAAATAACTCAGCAGCAATTTCAATTTCCATGCGACGAACATGCGAAAGACGTTTTGGCTTATGTGCTAGATTTTGATTTGCAAAACCGAATGCGTCGATTTGCGAAAATTAAAATGGACCACGAAAAAAAGGACAAGTTGACAAAAAAGAAACTCGCCAACCTAGTCACATCTTAATGTATGGGTATATGGGCTGATGTGATAAAATAATTTAAATTCAGAAAAAAAAGACTTCGTTAAAAGTGAAGATTAGAGATATAATATAGATACAGACAGTTAGCTAGCAGTTTCCAAACTAAAGAGAAAAGCAATTTTAGTATTTTATTATAGTGAAAGTATGCATTGAATGGGTATTATGATTCATTTATGAAGATCCCAAATATTTCAGTTATTACATAATTAATCAAAGGATACTTTTTCATTGACATTTTATTTAGAATTCAAAGAATTATTTTTAAACAATTACAACTCCCATCTCAATAATTAATTGATCAATCACTCACTGAACTCAATTGATTTATATCTTTTACTGTTACCACGTCATAGGTGGCGCCGCCCTGTCGGCCTCGGTCAACTCTCGTGACACTTTCTATCCACAGGCCTCAAGAGAAGTAACAGGGGGCTGGTAATCACATACATCACCTATAAGCGTACTTTTTAACGCGAATTTCAAACATTGACTAAAAATGAAATTTAAATCAGATGTCAGTAATTAATTTAATGTCATGGTAGGCTGGTACGTATGGTACTTTTATAACCATTCACTGTCAATCAAACTGTCAATCAGGTAAGTGTAAATAAAATATAACTTACAATTTTTGCCAATTTTTTGTTAATGTTGACCTTCCATGAGAAAAACATCTTGTGAGTTTTATGCGGGCTAAATACTTTTTTAAGCCAGGGGAATTCTTTTTCCTGAAGATATCATTTTCGAATTTTTTTCGTAAACGATGCAGGATATCACGAAAGAGCAAGAGGCATTTTTTGTTGAACTTTCCTAGATTTTCAAACTTTTATTACCAATTTTCTTGATCTTTTGTTGCTTCCGAAAAAAATGTGAAAAATCGATTTTATGAAAAAAAATTCTCTTGGTCACCAATCGACTTTTTATATTTTCAAACAAATCGTCCCTACTTTATTAGTTTTGAACTTTTTTCAATTTCCCGACGGGTTTCAAAAAAAAACGGTAGAACTCACCAGGATCCAAGAAGAAAATTGGAATATGTATCTGAATGAGATGAAAATCTATAAAATTTCGAACGAAAAATTGGTGTTTTTTTTCAATGGACGTCAAAATTCAAATATTCGTACCTTCGTGAAAAATCTTTTTTTTTCCAATTGTACAAATACGTGTCACCTAATTTCCCCTAAAAAACAACATATTTCGTCACTTAGAGATTCTGCGACTTGCAGTGTAGAACCTGCCTGATTTAAAATGGATTCGATCTATGACAATATTTTCAATAAACTTTATAGTGAACACCAAAGATATGACTTATGCATTGAATTAATTGAAACAATGAATAACAAACAATAACTGATAAAGTAAATTTCATTTTTGGTCAATGTTTGAAATTCGCGCCAAGAAGTACACTTATAGGTTATATATGGAATGTAACTTCGTATACACAGGCACAGCCCGCTCTAGGGATGTAAGCCATGAAACGTTTCACTGAAATTTTGAAACTTTGAACGTGAAACATTGAAACGTTTCATGACCAAAGTTTCAATGATTTATGAAATATACTGAAAGTCGCTATTAAGCCAGTCTGCAATATGTCATTCCGAGAATTCCGTTCGAGGATCAGGGGTCGAAAGGGTACAGAGAGCGGCACCCTAAAGCCAGCAAACTCGTCCAGTAACGTACTAACAAAGCGGGCTGTATCATAAGTGCATAATTTCGTCAGTTCGCAACGCAGCATCTAGAAGGCGAGTGATGGGTGCATCGCCTTCCTCCCACAAGTCCAGATTCGAATGGATCCACTGGAACGCTCTTGAGTTTGCACCAATTTCTCCCCTGTGGCCGATTTCATATAAGCTCATGCATTTATCAAATTTTAGCCCGTGCCCTCTGCCTATAAAGTTCAGGCACATCAAATTTAGCACGTGCCTCGAACTATAGATGGGCAGTGACCATAATTTACCAGATTTACGAAATTTTCTTCAAAATTCAAGGTATTTACGGTAAATGTGGTATGTCGGGATTTAAAAGGGAAGTAAGAAGAGTGCGATATTTATTTTAGCTCTGAAAAAGTTTAATTAACTGGAAGAGTGTATTTTGCAAAGAAAATCGCATGAAATATTATTGGATCATGAAAAAAGTGAAAAGGTGTTGGTTCGTGAGAAAACATAACCTTTTTCATATTTATAAGATACATAACCTCTTTCATATTTATAAGATACATAATCTTCCAATTTCACACAATCTTCCACAAGCTTCCAATTTTCAATATTTTGCGACCGACTTTTTTGTTAAAAATGTGTCTGTGAAGTATGTTGTCCCCTATTTTCGGAATTTCCGGCGTATATTTTTTGTCAGTGTCAACGTGTCTATTTCTGTCGATAATGTTGATTTCTAGCTTTTCTAGAAACCTTTGTTTGCAAATCAACTCAAGTTGAAGAGGTTATATTCCTTTAAAACGACCTGAACATAATACTTTCACTTTTTCCCCGACATATTTGCTTTACAATAGATAAAAAAAACAACATAAAATCACATTATATGGTAATTCATTTGCTCGCGACCTATTAAATGTAAAGAAAAAAGCAGTTCACCACTTTTACGGTAAATACGGTCAAGTCGCTAAAAAATGTAAGAAATTCAGTAATTTACGACGTAAGGCCGGTCAGCGACCATCCCCAACTCGAACTTTTCAGTACTTTTATTGGGGGCACGTTTTCAACGTGTCGCTAGCCACGGCCAAAAAAACTGGAAATCATGTATGCTTGAAAAATTGTTCATTATTTTTTGTATAAATGCAAGTTTATACTAACCTTCATTGTGGCATCATCAGACTCTCTCTGAATAGTATGATTAGGCTGAGTGAGATGTTCATCTTCATCTTCATCTTCATCATCAGTATTGCTAATGCTTTGTGGAAGAGGTGAATAACCATTTGCACTGAGATGTTCTCCAGCCATGGTTTATGTGATGCTTTCCGCCAAACAGTTTACGCGTAAATATTCATAAAATACTCAAGTCATATTATTCCTTACACTTTACATTCTCTAGACTATTTTCTGCATTTTAAGCCTTCAAGTGCAACATCAACGAACAAATGCTCCGAAAATCAGTAAACTTTCTCCGAATTGTGTGCATATATTACGAAGTAATAAAAAGGATCCGTGAGTAACCTGTCTGTACTAACTTACTTATGCAGTAATCAGTAAGGTGATGTTATCCTCTTCTCACGCACGGAAAACTGTGTTGCCAATGTGAGTAGGTATTCACTTGTCCGAAATCTCATTTTCCCTAAAACTCATTTTACCGAAAAAATCACTAGATTCATAGGCGCGTTGAAATAATTGATAGATGGGCTTCTGCTTGCGAATTTCGATGAATTCTGTAGCTCAAATTGACGTTAGGCGGCGCTTTATTAGAATTCTTCGTCGTTTAAATTTGCTTCGACTTTTAAATGTGATAGAGAAAAGAGAGAAAGGAAGAAGAGGTTGGATTATTTTAAAGAGAGGAAACTCATAAGTAAATATATAATTAATTAATACCAATAAATATAAGACAATGTTTAAATTGAAAATGATGCAGATAATTAATTTTTTTTGTAAAATACACTATTTTGATGGTAATAAATACTTCTAAGGTCCTTTTAATTTTTATTAAAATTTAATAATGCGTATTATTATTTAGTAATGAAAAATGGATACCAAAATTATTGAAAAATAATGGTTTATCAAAGGTCCAGTCGTTATAATAATTAAACCTGATAGTCCGGGTGTTGGAAATACATCTTCCTCGGGGAAGTTGAGTATTAAAATTTAAGGTACTTTGATGCGTTTCCGAAGGTTTCGTCGTTCTTAAAAGTAATCCTGGTAGTCCCGGTGTTTAAAATACATCCTCCTTGGGAAAGTTGTGTTGTTAACTGAAATTTAAAATACGCGGATTGTTTTCTTAAAGATCTTGTTGTTCCAATAATTAAACCTGGTAGTCCAGGCGTTGAAAATACATCTTCCTCGGGTAAGTTAAGTTGAGTATTGAAATTTAAGGTACCTTCATGGGTTTTCGAAGGTTTCGTCGTTCTCAAAAGTAATCCTGGTAGTCCAGGTGTTGAAAATACATCTTCTTTGGGGAAGTTGTGCTGTGAACTGAAGTTTAAGATAC
>JAUMHM010078552.1:0-13757 GCA_032362435.1 Melikaiella ostensackeni
TGGGAAAGGAAGGGGATGTAGGAGATGTGAGGGGTGAGACGAGAGGGGAAGCAAGGTTTAAGAAGTGTTTGGAGGGGTGGTGAGAGGATGGGAAGTATGAAGAAGTGTGGGAAGGGGAAGAGAAGGGCTTGAAAGCGAGGGCTATGATAACTGAGGGAAGATGAGGGGAGGGGAATTAAGGGACATAGGAGGAGTGAGGAGATGGTGCGGGAAAGATTGGATCAAATCAGAAAGAATCGTATAGGGTGGGATAGGATCGGATCGGATGGAATCTGATAGGATTAGATAGAATCTGATAAGATTGGATAGAATCGGATACGATCCGATAGATCGGACTGTAACTAAATATAAGAAATTCTCTATCATTTTCTTTATCAACTATTTGTCGATGTCAATGATATGAAACCCTTTTTTGTAGGTGCATTTCACCTACTTTTACTAATTTTTGTATCGCAACTTGATATTGATGGGATCAGCAGCTGCAGCTGATTGCTCCTCAATCTCGTTTCGATGTGATTGTTCTTGCAATAAAAACCAGAATGCATATACGAGTACGTATTCCTGCGGAGCAGTATCACTGCTGGCACAGTCGTTGTTTCCGTAAGTGGCAGTGTGGTTCACCAACCCTCGGGCAAGTTGAATTGTGGCAGTGATGCAGACGCAAATGTCTGCATTTCCAGGCACTGAAATAGCAGTTTTGTCCGCATCTAGAAATGACACTCTGCAATTTGCACTGCGGTCACAAACCCGATTTTGCAGCTGTTAATGTTCAAATTTCATTTCTATGGCTTTAAACAAGGCTTAATCTATTTCAAGAAGTCACCTAGCGAACATTCTGTGCTTTTAGTTTTCTGATTTACAGTTAGCTAATTCCGGATTTACTGAATGGAAATAGAACACTTTCATTTTGCTGTAATTTTAGGCTATTTTTGAGTTGTTTTTGGATACCAATGCTGATTTTTAGGGTCTCTTATTTTTCTCAAAAAAACCGAATATTGGGTGTAGATGCTGGCAGCCAGCATTTTTATCACAGCAAATTTGTGAAATTGAAAAAATTAACTACACCAGTATTTTGGGCTTATTTTTGGGCTCTCAAAAAATTCAAAAATTAATTTTAAAAAAATACCCCTGTCACCCAAAAAGTACCCTAAAAATGAAATAAACAGTAGGCCTGAAGATAAGTACATCAAAAGTTTTGGCTATTTTTGGACTCTCCAAAACAAACAAACCTAATTTTACAAAATCAACCCCTATCACTAAAAAACCACTTCCCAAGGAAAACTTAGTGAATAAGTACAAGAAAAAGTATATCAAAGCTTTGGGCTATATTTTAGCTCAACGAAAATCACAAGATTATTTTTCCGAAAAAAAAACGATAACAATAAAACCTACCCCTTATTAAAAAACTAGAAATTAAGCAGAAAAAAAGTAAATCAGAAGTTGATGCTTTTTTCGGGCTTCACAAAAACAATCAAAACATTGTCAAATTGAAAATAATCACATCAGTCATCTCTGCAAGACTCTAAACTATATCTCTAATTTCACAGAAATAATCAATAACCCCAAAAAACCACCCCTCATACATTTAGCAAACCCCTTCTTAGTTGCCTTGAACGAAACCAGCCAAAAAGATTTCAAATTTGAAATAATCACACCAGTTACCTTCATAAAACTCCAAATTACATCCTCAAACTGGCAAAAATATTCAACAACCCCCAAAAAACACCCCTATCATTTTTAAAGAAACAAATCTAAAGTGTCATCACGCAAAACAGTCAAAATATTTTAAAATGATCCTTGAGAGATCTTATGATATCCATCGGGTGATAGTGAGACCGCTTTACCCATTAGACAAATGCCTAGGGGCTCCACGCCGTAGGGGGTGCCCCAAAATGGGGTGAAATGAAAAAAAAACAAGGTTCAAAATAACTTGAAGAAGCCAATTCTTGACCGATTTTAGATTTTTTTGTAAAATTCTTCATTCAATTTTCAAGAGGATTGCATGAACAAAATTTCGAATTTTGGTATGTTCAAACTTTTGTGTTACTACAAATGGCGAAAAACTGTCGACTTTTTATTCTTTATTTTTATCTTCTTGTAATAATTTTTCCTATGCTCGCTAAGCTCAGTGACGCTTCGATTTAATGTGCGGAGATGATTTGGAACAAAGCAAGTTTGTCAGTTGTGAAGTCCATTATTATACACAAATTAAACTAACAAATAATCAACATTAAGGGTTTTTGAAATGAAATTATAGACTTTTATTTTCATAATAAATTTCTGCGTCAGAATTACTTGTTTTTATTGTCATTAGACATTAACTGATGATTTTGTCAAAATTATGTGACCAAATTACCAATAAGGACATTTAAAGGAAAATGAAAATAATTTGTTCTCCTAATTATTTTTAAATTATCTTGTCAATGACATTTTGTGTAAATAAAAATCTAAACGTGTCATGAGATATAATTTCTTGATTTTTTAATAAAATTATATAAACAAATGATCATTGCAGACCTTGAACTCATTTGAGAAATTCAAAATAGTGTCAATAGTAGAAAAAATTTTGAAAAATAGTAGGAAAATAGTGTCATGCAGTTTTTTCAAATATTAAATCGAGGGGTTATAAATTTTTCAAATCTGGTATGCAATATGCATCTTTCATAAAACCGCGTGAAATCCTTTCAAATCTCTTGAAATCCCATAAAAGCATTGAAATCCGTTGAAATCTTTTAAGAACTCCTGAAATCTTTGATCCTCTAGAAATTCCTGAAAAATTCGACAAGCTTTTTAAATCCCTTAGAATCATTAAAATTCCTTGAAATTTTTTATGAAATCTTTGAAATACTCTGAAATCCCATAAAATTTCATAAAATCTTATAAAGTCCCTTAAAATCCCTTGAAATCTTCAAAATCCTTCAAAATTCACTGAAATCTATTAAAAACTCTTGAACTCCGTTGAAATCCTCTGAAATCCCTGGAAAACTCCAATATTTTCAACCCCTTGAAATGTATAGAAATTTCTTATAATTTTATGAAACTTTATGATTTCTTTTGAATTCCTATGACTCCTTGAATATTTTTAAATTCCGTGAAATCCCTCAAAATTTTTAAACTGCCGTTAAAATTGCTTGAAATCTTTTAAATCCTCTTATATCTTACGAAATCATTTGAAATCCCTTAGAAGATTTCAAGTCTTTTGACATTTTCTAGAATTGTATAAAATTCTTTGAAATCTCATGAAAATCCTCGGAATCTTTTAAAATACCCTAAATTCTTAAAAAATCTTTTAAATTTATAAAATCCCTTGAGTCTTTAAAAATCCCTAGAAATTTGTTTTAATCTCTTAAAATTTCTTGAAGTCTTGTAAGGTACTCAAAAATGTTTCAACTCTTTTGAAACCTATTGAAATTTTCTAAATCTTCAAAGTATATCTTGAAATCTCTTTGAAAAGTTTCAAAAATTTGAAATCAGATGTGACATTTTGACATCTCTTAAAATCCCTTGAAATTCTCTAAAATTCTTCAATTAATTATTCTTGTTAGGGTTAAGACCAAAAGAGCTCCTGACGCTTGGGTAGTCCCGTTGCGTCCTCTTTTAGGCCTATGCGTGACCCCAAAGCCCTCTCCATAAAAAGAGGACGGCAGCCACGAGCTTGGCCAATATATCTGACTCACTGATGCACTTACTGCCCGTGAGTGTTAGATGCTTTTCCACAATTGCGGGGCAATAACAAAGGATATAAATCCTTGTCTCATCATCCTTTTCGAAACAGGCGTCAGAGGGGGCTGTCTGCGAGCCCTATCCTATGTCTTTAATAGCCGAGGTTTCCATGTCCTATAAAAATTTCTGTTAGGACCTTGACTTCATTTCTATCGAGCTTGCGTATTTCCACATCTCGTTTAAAGTATTAATTTAAACCCATAAGTGTTTTGGCCTGCCTGCAGCCAGTGGCCTTATTCCACTCCTTCTGTTGTTCTTCGGTCAGCCACCTGTTAATTTCTTCAGTGACCAACATACTGGAAATGGCTACGACTGGTTAGGGACCAGTGAATCTCTTACTACTAGTTTTGCTAGCCTATCCGATATCTCATTACCTTTAATACCACTGTGTCCAGGTTTCGAAGTAGAGTCACTTGGTATTTCGTCCCTAGATTATTCAGTGCCTCAAAACACTCTCATACTAGTAGCGACGTAGTCGTTGTCCATTCAGGACCACTATAGCAGCCCTGCTGTCTGAGCAAATGCGAATCTTTCTTCTATTGCCATACTGCCATGCCTTATAAGCACACTGGAGCATGGCCATAATATCAGTTTGTAGGACTGTGACGTCGAACCCCATTGGGATTGTGAAGCCAATTCCATTCCTGCTGCGATAGATACCGGCTCCTGCTTTCTCCTCATTCTTGGAGCCATCTGTGAACCAGTTCTCCCAATCGCCAGGCTAATATGCCTCGCCGTTAGCCCATTCCTCTCTCGTGGACAGGCTGACTCGATACTTCTTGTCAAAGAGGTAGCGAATAGGCATTTTGTCCCTATCCATGCTCAAGGTCGGCCTATTCGCGATATCGGTAGGGATCCGCAATTCTGTCGAGATCCTTTCGCCATTTCCCATGTTTATTCTCCAGGCTGCCTTCGCAGCCATGGCCTTGATGGTAAAATGGATGGGTTCTAACCCTGATATTGCCCCCAATGCCACCGTGGGTTTCGACTTCGAGGCACTTGTGATGCCTCTTGGAATCATTCCTCTGATTCTTCCCAGTCGAGATTTCACAGTGGACAATTCGACCCTGCTCCACCAGACCACCGCCGCATAGGTGAGCCTGAGTTGCAGGATCGCTGTATAGACCTACATCAGTGTCTTTGGTTTCAGGCTCCAGTTTTTCCCTATGGCTCTTCCACAAAGCCAAAGGGTCGCTGTGAGCTTTTTGCACTTTTTTTCCAGGTGCTCATTCCAAAACAGCTTCCTGTTTAGGACGATTCCTAGATATTTAGCTCGCTCAGTCATACTCAGTTGTTGTCCTCCCAGTATCAGTGTACTCGTGGTCCCCTAATTTTACCGTCTGGTGAATACAACCACGTCCGTCTTTCTCGGATTAACCGGTAATCTGGTCTTTTTGCACTAGGTATCAACTGTCCTAAGTGCTTGCTGCATTACCCCGAAGAGCGCATCCAGATGCTGGCCGCGCACGATGACCAGTATGTCGCTTGCGTAGCCTATAGCGTAGTAACCCTGTCTTGTGAGTAGATGAAGTAGTTCATCAACTACCAAGCACCACATTAGGAGCAATAAAACGTTTCCCTGCAGGCATCCCGAGTCAACAGTTACACATAAAGTGGTTATCACCTTTAGTCGTTCTCATGTTCCTGGTGCCCAACATGTGGTAGGTCCATTCTACGACTGCAGCTGGCACACCATGTGCACTCATGGCCGTTTTGATCACCTCTGTAGAAGTATAGTTGAAGTCTCCTTCGATGTCCATAAAGGTTTCAATCGCGAAACCTTTTTTGCTTCAGTTGTCCTTCGATTAGGTTTACTGCTCCATTTAGGGCCGTTTCGGTCGAGTGACCGCCCTGTAGGCGTGTTGCTCCTTGTGTAGTGGCCTACTTAACAAGACCTTGTCGCGGATGTATCTATCCACAAGTCTTTTTACCGTTTTTAGTAGGGAAGATGTAAGGCCGTGTAGACGAAAATACTTATGTGAAGTATAACCGATCCTGCCTGCTTCCGTAATGAAAACTACTCTCGCGCCTCTCTATGCCGTCGAGACATATCCCAGTGTCAGACTAGCCCTGGCAAGTCTCACCAGGGGCACTATGTTGGACTTCCCAGTCTTCTGTAAGAAGACCAGGTATATGTCATCCGGACTAGAAGACTTGTATGAACTGGAAGACTTCAGGGCCCACCTGCCTCTCAGGGGTAACAATCTCGTCGGCTAGCCGCCGTTGCGGGCCCAGTTGGACCACAGGCGACTTGACATGCCCCGAGGTGTCGCTTCCTTTTTCCTAGATCTTATGGGACTCAGGACTCAGGAATCCGCACAACAAGGCGTTGCTACAGTCCTCCCGTTGTGCCCTCCTTCTGAGGCCGGTCTTGCCTGACGATTCGCCAGGATGAAGTCTTTGGTGAGGGGTTGAATCCCTCCAGGCGCCGAAGGACCACAGATGAATCTTCCAGTTTACCTGGGATCCACGCCGTAGCTCTAAACATCCTTTGAAGCAATTCAACCCCACCCACTTCAAGGTCTGCACCTTCCCAGGGCCTTGTCTCGGCCACTGTGTTCTGCAGCCAAGCTTTAGCCGCTGGATCGGCTGCGACAAATATGAACACCCCTTCCCCTACAGAAGGAGGTCTCAAATTTTGGCCACTGATTTGGGGACGCTTTTTCAAGCACACTCCAAGTGGCCTCCCTGAAGAGATTGAGCTGCTCCGCAGTGAGCATTGAGTCCGGATAGCTTGTTACCGCCACCACCATCGTCAGGGGTTAGTCCTCTGGGCAGCTGTCAGTCCGTCTCCCGACGACTCTTTGTTCGCCGGCACCTGGGTTTGCTTTCTGAAATCTTTTGGTATCAGTTGAAATCCTTTGGTATCAGTTAAAATCCTTTAAACCTCCCTGGAATCTGTTGAAATCTGTCAAAATCTCATTAAATTTTTAGAAATCCCTTGAAATGTTTTTAAAAAATTTATTCTTTTGAAATCTTCAAAATCTTTAAAAATTTTAATTCTTGAGATTGCGGATGTTATTTTAGCGAAAAAGTTTGAAAATATGTTCGAAGGGGCAAAGTGAAAAAGTGGTTGCATCCTTAAAAAAAGTGTCAAAAAGTGTCAATAGTAGCGTGAGTCCGAATTTTTCTTTGTAGTCTCTGATTGAAATCGGTAAGGATTCTCAACAAAAATCAGTGAAATCTCACTGATTTAAATTGAGAGAATAATATGCACTTATAAAATAAATAATTAATATCGAATAACAATTTTTAATCACTCAACATATTTAGTAACATAATGGGAAGAGGTTTAATAGAAAATAAATAGAAAAATATACGAAACGATTTTTAAAACGGGGGGGGGGGGGGCGGCACCTTAAAATGTAATGCCTAGGGCCGCATTTTTCCTCAAATCAGCACAGATTGAGGCATCTGGAATCTTATATCGTTAATTACGATTTTTAAATATTTTGGAATCACGGTATTTAAATAATTTCAGTAGCGTACAACACCTCGATAAAATATAATATAATAAACATTTTTTAATGTTCTTGGGATCATTTTAAAGGTAAATTTCTATTAAATCGCACCAACTTATCATTATTTTTGTAAGAATTTCTGCTTGCATGATTAAAGTTGAAACAAAAATGTTAGCAAAATTTTAATATTTTTCCTGCCGAAAGAAATATTTTTGGGAAATATATGAAATATATATTCATGAGGTTTTTTGCAATATCTTATTGAATGATTGACAATATACCTCCATCCTGGCTCATTTTATAAAGAATGCTGATAGCTTTTAACGTATTTGAGAGAGAATTTTTTTAGTCTCATATAATCAATATTAAAATAACCTAACCAATCATCGAAAAACTTTGATGGTGTCATAAACGATACGTAAAGTAATCAAATTTTCCTCTCTATGATTCTCAACCAAACAATAAAAAGAAAATAAAGTAGAAGAAAGTAGCCTTCGCGATAGAAGAAAAAAAATCCCGATCCTTGATAAAATTTCCGAGTTTTTCACGGTTTTTCCGGTTAAATAAAATTCTCGAGGTTTTCCCGATTTCCAGGTTCACTAGACACCCTGATTATGAAATCTAGAAAAATCTGTCATTAGTTCAAAGTTAATCAGAAAGGTTGATATACCTTATTATCTTAGACCCTTTTCATAGACAGTGCTTCACTTTTCTTTTTCAAAGAAGAAAGCATTCTTTCAATGTTCCTATAAATTCATAAACTTTAGAAACTGCATTATAAGGGAAAAAAGATTTGTTTTTTTGCGACCAATTTTTTTTGTTACCTTAAATCCTTTTTGTGGACAATACTTAACATTATGATGAAGAAGAGAGCTTCTCTTTACATTTTATTATGAATTGTCGTGATAAAAATAGTCAATGAAAAAAAAAGAACAAGAAAAAATCTTTCTCTCCTAATAATGTAGTCCTTAAAGTTTAATATAAGCGAAAAATTTAACAATGCATTTTCTTCACAAAAAGTGAAAAACTATCCATAAAAACACGGTTTAATATAAAAAAATATAAGACTGTAGGAAGAGTCGGCTACAAACGGAAAAATGTTTTTCTGTAATAAATAATTCATCTAATTGCTGAAGTTTTATTTTTTCAAATATAAAAAATGCCTGGAAATTTAAACTATAGTAGATAACCTTGATACTCTAAATTTCCCAATTTTGTATATTTTTAAACTTTGACCCATCAATTTTTGCTTAAAAAAAGGATTACTATCTTTTTTAATTTTCACATATCACATATTGCTTTTTATAGAGGAAGCTTTGTAACGATGAAAATTTTCGAACTTTATTCTTTGACATATCTTGACATAATTTCACCTCAGGAATCCGAAATTGAGGTTTTTAAAAAAATGTGCGCGCAAGCGTGTGTGCGTGTGTGCCGACAACACTTTCTTATAATAACTAGGAAAATCCAAAATCCCCTTTTCAATCTTCTCAAATTCCTTTTACAACCTCAAATTCCCTTTTCCATCCCCTCAGACTCCTTTTAAATCCAAAATCCCCTTTTCCATCCCCTCAGACTTCTTTTACAATACAAACCCCCTTTTCAACTACCCTGACTCAATAATCCTTTCAAAACATTATTTATCCGGAAAGTATCTGTAATTCGAAAACCATCGTAAGATCTTAGAAATTGATAAATATACTGAAATTAAAAATCAGTCCGAGAAGAGGTCGGCATGTGACCATAAGTAAGAGTTTTGCAGACGTGAGCATAAATTTAAAAAATGCTCATTTTTCTCATTTCTTAACTACTGTTTCAAAAAAAAAGAAAACTGTAACATAGAAAATTTTATTTCTTATATCAATTTTTCATGCTAAGATCTTCAATTTGAGCCATTCCTGAAGAAAAAAGGACTAAAAGAAAAGCTTTCAACATAGGGGTCTAAAAAACAAAAATTCACCCATTTTTCTCACTTTTCTTATTTTTTACCATTGATATAAAAAACAATAAAATATAACATAGAAAATTTCATTTTTTATCTTAATTCTACATGCCAAGAGCTTCAACTTGAGCTTTTTCCGAAGAAGATCGGACTAAAAAAAGCTTTCAGCATAGGGGTCTAAATAACAACATTTTTTCCATTTTTCTCATTTTTCTTATTTTTTTACAATCAATATAAAAAAAACTACAGCATGAAAAATTTTCTGTTTTGTCTCAATTCTACATACCAAGATCTTTAATTTGAGTCTTTCCCGAAAAAGATCGGACTAAAAGAAAAGCTTTGATCATACGGATCTAGATAACAAAATATTGACCATTTTTCTCATTTTTCCTATTTTTTAACCATTGATATAAATAAAAATAAACCACAACATGAAAAATTTTTTTTTTGTCTCAATTTTACATGCAAAAATCTTGAATTCGAACCCTTTCCGAAGAAGATCGAACTAAAAGAAAAGCTTTGAGCATAGGAATTTAGATAACAAAATATTGACCATTTTTCTAATTTTTCTTACATATTAACCATTGATAGAAATAAAAATAAATAAAACATGGAAAATTTCATTTTTTGTCTCAAATATATATTCCAAGATTCTCAATTTGAGCCTTACCTGAAGAAGATCGGACGAAATGAAAAGCTTTCAGCATAGGAGTGTTCTAACCCCACAATTTCCCTATCCGTTTCCCTCTCCCCCCGAATGATTGTTTGCTTAAAATTTGCAATTTAAATAGGCAGCAGATTTTCCGCAAGGTTCCCAGTATTTTTCTTTACTAATGAGTAGTCGCTTTTTAGGGCGAATAAAAATGTAAGGTCGTCGCTTGAATAGTTTTTTTTTTGTAGCGTTTTCATGGATGGGCAGACGCGTACACGAGATTATAAGGATTTCCTACGAAACCCTTCAAATGAAAAATTTGTCATATTCGCTAACAAAAAGAAAATTA
The DNA here is from genome assembly GCA_032362435.1 of Melikaiella ostensackeni. NCBI lineage: Eukaryota > Metazoa > Arthropoda > Insecta > Hymenoptera > Cynipidae > Melikaiella > Melikaiella ostensackeni. The sequence continues at coordinate 10,128 of JAUMHM010078552.1, forward strand.
ATAAAATATAACTTTTACTTCCAATATAAATTTTATAAGTAAATGAGTATTGAATGGATTATAATTTTTAGGTACTGCGTTCTTATCCAATTAAGTAGTTTATCATAGCGGTCTTTCATCATGATCACAGAAAATATATCAGTCCGATTCTTATGGAAAAATTATTTCTTTATAACAAAACAATCCTCTATGAGGAAGCACACTATTCATGAAATGATCACAATTAAAGGTACACCTTATACAGGCTTCGAAGTGCTGTATGCAACTAAAAGTGTATCAAGAAGTATCTTTCTGAAGAAAAAAAGTATCCTAAAAAATCAAAAAAGTATTTGAAGAGTGGCATTTTTAAAACGGTCAAAAATTAGTTTTTTAAAGAAAAAAGTAGTGTTTTGATTCTTTAAACTAACAAAAGAACGTATTTAAAAAGAATTTCTTCCAAACTTTTCTGTACGTGAATAACTGCGTCGCAGACTGCATCTAATATGGAGATAATCAGAGTTTGGATTTTTTCTAAAATCTCATCAATTTCTTATTGAGACTCCGCTGAATGAATATTAATTTGTCAAAATATTATTTGCCAATGGCGACCCGTTTTTGGAAAAATCGCCTTTCTTCAAAAACTTTTTCTTGATGATTGAAATGTTTATTTATTAAATTCTCATGTAAGATTATTTGAATATATCATTTTTATACCAGAAAAGACGGATCTGTAACAAAATACATGAATTTTCAACCAAATAGTTCAATTTTCAACTAATAAAGATACATTTCTAACAAACAAAAAATGAATTTTTAGCAAAGTAGTTCAACTTTCAACCAAGTACTTGAATTTTTGACCAAAAAAGGTTTTAAATTGGAATAAAAAATAATTGAATTCAACAAAAAAGACGATCTTCCAAGAAAAAAATTGAAACAGTCAAACTTGCAACCAACCAGGCGAATCTTCAAACAAAAAGAATGACTATTTAACAAAGTAGTTAAATTTTCAGCCAATTAGTTGAATTTTCGGCCAAAAAAGGTATTAAATTGAAATCAAAACTAATTGATTTCAACCAAAAAGACTAATTCTCAATGAAATCATTATTATTATTTAAAAATGAAATAAATAAAATAATGTCAGTCTATATAGAAAAACAATTTCAAGCAAACTGTTGAAGTTTCAATTCAAAATGACGAATTTTCTACAAAGAAGTTGAATTTCAAACCCGAAAATATGAATTTTCACCAAAAAACGTTAACTTCTAAGCAGACAGGTAAGTTTTCTACCAAGGCAGTTGAATTTTCAATCCAAAAAGATGAATTTTTAACAAAACAGTTGAACTTGCAAACAAAAAGACAAATCGTCAACCAAAAATAATGATTTTTTAACAGAATTGTCAAATTTTCAACTTAAAAATATAAATTTGCAATAAAAAAATTAATTTTTAAACAAACAGTTCAATTTTCTACGAAAATAGTTGAATTTTCAACTCAAAATAGCTAGTTTTCAACATAAAAGTTAATTTTCAATCAAACAGTTCCGTTTTCTACCAAAATAGTTGAATTTACAATCCAAAAAGATGAATTTTCAACGAAACAGTTGAACATGCAACCAAAAAGTACGACTTTTTAATAAAATTGTCAAATTTTCAACAAAATAATTAAATTCTCAACCAAAGACTGCGACTTTTAACTAAATGAGATGAATTTTCAAACCAAGAGGACGAAATTCAACTAAAATTATCAATCTTTAATCAAAAAAAGACTTGTTAACTATTGAAAATTCAATAAAAAACGGCGCACCTTTTTCGAGAAGCGACTTTTTTGAAAAAAAATTTATGGTTTGAAATGTTAGTTAATTAAATTCTCATGTAAAATTATCGAAGTATAACATTTTTAACACATGTTTTTAATAAAAAATCCGCTTTTTTCTTGAATTTTCAACTGTTGAAAATTAAACAATTGAAAATGAAAAAAAATTGAATTTTAAACAGTTGTATTTTCAATTGTTGACAAAAGAAGAAAATTTTAAATTGAATTCACAATACTTGAATTTCGAATTTTCTTCTATTTTCAACAGTTGACAATTCAGTGTCAAAAAATCCATTTTCAATTTTCTTAGTTTTCAACAGCTGCATTTTTCATTAAAAACAAGTTTTAAAAGTGTTATATTTACATAATTTTATAGGATCATTTATTAAATAAACATTTTAATCCATAACAAAATTTTGAAAAACGCCGATTGTTTCGATAATAGATAGCTATTGGCAAATAGTGTTTTTTTCTTAACTAAATACTGTTTCTCATTTTGAGATGTTTTAACAAACCCATCGACTGTTCTATTTTGATTAATTTCTTTTTTTTAGGTAGAGTGTTTCCTCAGACATACCTTTCTTCCATTTCTTTTTTTTTATTTTTAAAAAACTGAAATTTGTTAATATAATCAAGTTTTCTTATCACTTTACTGAAAAAATGTAGCAAAAAACTAGCCTTGCTTGAAAAAGTATCAAAAAAGTAATGAACACCAAAAGGTCCACCAAACTACTTTGCAGCGGTTTCTTTAAATATCTTATGGAAGCTTAACAAATTTTTAAGAAAAAAGAAACAAAAATCGGGAGTTAATTATTTTGTTAAAATATATCAATTTAGAGAGTAAGGCAAATTAATTGTTCAATTGATTTTCCTCCAAGAAATATTTTTTCCTTTCTCAGACATTTGTATTGAAGTATTTTAGATGAAATGCAGTAAAATAGGTTCAGCTTTAGAAGTTCTTGAAGCACATTGAGATTTCAAGCCATTTGGAACGTTGGATTCGCCTTTTTGCGCAATAACGCGTGCAGTGGACAAACGATTGACCTGAATTGAATGTGCCCAGTTATTCGCTAAAGTGCGAAATGTATCATACGCTTCACTAGAAGGGGTTTGCTGAAAGCACTAGAAATTCACTATTATCAATATTTCTAGATTTATTTTTGTTTGACTACATGTGTCACTTACTGCCAGGGCCTAAAATGTTGAGTACACGCAGAAAAAAATTTGGGTGTAACAAACAAATTTCAGTTGATTCAACAAAATATTTGATTGACCAATCCAAATTTTTTGTTTAAATCAACCAAATTATCCATTTATCAAAACACGACAACCTACCCTTTATTGAAAAATTAGATATAAAACCAAAAAAATGTAATTCAGGAGTTAATTCTTTTTTCGGGCTTCACTAAAACAGCCAAAAAAATTTCCAATTGAAAATAATCACATTAGTCACCTTCGCAAGACTCTAAACCGCATTCCCAATCTCACAGCAATAATCAATAACCCCAGAAATTTGAAATAATCACAACAGTCACCTTCGCAATACACTGAACCATATTCCTAATCCCACAGGAATAATCAATGATCCCCAAAAACCATCTCTGGCGAATTCAACGAATCTCATCTAAGCTGCCTCTAATTAAAACAGCTAAAAAAATTTCAAAATAAAAATAATCACACCAGTCACCTTCGCAAGACTTTAAACCGCATTCCTAATCTCACAGTAATAATCAATAACCCCAGAAATTTGAAATAATCACACCAGTCACCTTCGCAATACACTGAACCATATTCCTAATCCCACAGGAATAATCAATGATCCCCAAAAACCATCTCTGG
>JAUMHM010078583.1:0-13757 GCA_032362435.1 Melikaiella ostensackeni
TATTTCTTTGACCAGTCACAGGGGTGCCTTCCACCAGGAGATGCTGGAAAGGGGTAGCGCTGTGACCGACACTATTTTTGTGACCAGTCACTGGGGTGCCTTCCCGCCCTCCAAATGCTTGAGAATAATACAGACGCATCCGAAAGCGCGAACGCTGAAGAAAGACCCAAACACTATCGTAGCCCACCTTGTTACAACTTCTAAACTTTGTTTATCTTTTTCTGGAAAATTATCATCTTTACAGTAAAAAATAATTGAACATAAAATGTGCATTTCCATGAGATCTACAACTTTTCTCTGAAATATTTTTCGAAATGGGGATTTTTTGTTTAGTAAAGGAGTCCGTGAGGGTGGAAAAGGGGATTTTGGATTTTTAAAGGAGTCTGAGACGATGAAAAGGGAGTATTTGGTTTGTAAAGGAAGTCTAAGAGGGTGAAGAAGGGGATTTTGGATTGCAAAAGGAGACTGAGGAGTCAAAGAAGTGGTTTTTGGATTTTCAAAAGAGTCTGAGGGGATGAAAAAGAAGTTTTTTGGTGGTAAAAGAAGTCTAAGAGGATAAAGAAGGGGATTTTGGATTGCAAAAGGAGTCTGAGGGGATAGAAGAGGCGATTTTAAGTTTTTGAAGGAGTCTGAGTGGATGGAAAGCAGATTTTTGGGTTAGAAAAGGAGTCTGTGAGAGTGAAGAAGGGGAAATTGGATTTTTAAAGGAGTCTGGGGCGACGGAAAAAGGGGTTTTTGGGTTGTAGAAGGAGTCTGAGTGGCTGGAAAAAGGGATTTGCAATTGCAAAAAAAGACCGAAGAGTAGGAAAAGGCGATTTCGGATTTTCAAAAGAGTCTGAAAGGAAGGAAAAGGGATTTTTTGTTACAAAAGGTGTCCGAAAGGATGAAAAAGGCGATTTTGGATTGAAAAATAAGACTGAGGGAATGGAAAGAGCGACCTTGGATTTCTAAGGGAGTCTAAGGAGATGGAAAAGGCGATCTTGGATTTTTAAAGGAGTCTGAGGAGTTGAAAAAGTGGTTTTTGGGTTTTCAGAAGAGTCTGAGGGGATGAAAAAGGAGTTTTTTGGTTGTAAAAGAAGTCCAAGAGGGTGAATGAGGGGATTCTATATTGCAAAAGGAGTCTGAAGGGATAGAAAAGGCGATTTTAAATTTTTGAAGGAGTCTGGATGGATGGAAAGCAAATTTTTGTGTTGGAAAAGAAATCTGTGAGGGTGAAGAAGGGGATATTGGATTTTCAAAGGAGTCTGGGGCAATGGAAAAGGGGTTTTTGGGTTGTAGAAGGAGTCTGAGTGGGTGGAAAAGGGGATTCAGAATTGCAAAAGAAAACCGAGGGGTATGAAAAGGCGATTTCGGATTTTCAAAGGAGTCTGAAAGGATGGAAAAGGTTGCAAAAGAGTCTGAGGAGGAAGGAAAGGGGATTTTAGATTGAAGAAGGAGTCTGAGGGGATGGAGAAGGAGGTTTTTGATTTTCAAAGTAGCCGGAGGAGATGAGAAAGGCGATTTTGGATTTTTAGAGAAGTCTGAAGGTATGAAAAGGGGGATTTTGGGTTATGAAAGGAGTTTGAGGGTATGAAAAATGGAATTTTGGATTTCAAAAGGAGTCTGAGGGGATGGAAAAGGCGGTCTTGGATTCTGAAAGGAGTCTGAGGCGATGGAAAAGGGGTTTTTAAAATGGAAAAGTAGACTGAGGGTGGGAAAGGGGATTCTGGATAGTAGAAGAAATCTGAGGGGATGGAAATGGGGATGGAAAACGGGGTTTCGGATTTTAAAAGGAGACTGAGGGGTGGAAGAGGGGATTTTGAATTGCAAAAGAAGACCGAGATGGTGGAAAATGCAATTTCGGATTTTCAAGGGATTCTGAAAGGATGGAAAAGAGATTTTTGGGTTGCAACAGGAGTCTAAGGGGGTGAGAAAGGTGACTTAGAATTGCAAAAGAAGTTTGAGGGGATGGAAAAAGATATTTTGGATTTTTAAAGGAATCTGCGGGGATGCAGAAGGGGTTTTGGGTTGTAAAAGTAGTATGACGGGGTAAGAAAGAGAATTTTGGATTGAAAGAAGAGTCTGAGGCGATGAAAAAGGCAATCTTGGATTTTCAAAGGAGTCTGAGAGGATGGGAAAGGGGGTTTGGGATTTTCAAAGCAGTCTGGGGGCATGAAAGAGGGCTTGTTTGGCTGTAGAAGGAGTCTAAGTGGCTGGAAAAAGGGGATTTTGGACTTTTTTGGGTTGAAAAAGGAGTCTCAAGAGTTGAAAAAGGGGATTTTGGATTTTCAATGGAGTCTGATAAAATGGAAATAGTTTTTTTTTTGTTCGTAAAATAAGCCTAGGGTGGTGGAAAAGGGTATTTTGGATTACAAAATAAGTCTGAGGGGATGAAGAAGGCGATTTTTCATTTTAAAAGGAGTCCGAGGGGATGAAAAAAGGGTTTTTGTTTGTAAAAGGAGCCTGAGGATGGGGAAAAGGGGACTTTAAATTGAAGAGGGAGTCTGAGGGGATGAAGGAGGCAATGTTGGTTTTGCAAAGTAGCCTGAGGTGATGGAAAAGGCGATTTTTGATTTTCACATGAACCTGAAGGAATGAAAAAGGGGTTTTTGGGTTGCGAAAGGAGACTGAGGGGATACAAAAAGAAAATGCGGATTGCAAAAGGAGTCTGAGGGGATGGAAATAGCGATTTTGGATTTTTAAAGGAGTCTGAGGGCCCGTGGGGAAAAAATCTCATAGCAGTCCAGTGTCAGGTCTGCCCCAGGTCTAGCTTTATCTAGACCGTCTAGTCTAGAAGGTCCGATATGGCCCAGGTCTGGCACTGATCAGTTTTCCAAGGACAAACAAATTTCTATATTCGATCAGTAATTTTTTTACACATTTTAATAAACTGACAGGGTGTCTAAAAATTATACAAAAGGAATTAATGCTATTGAAACAACGGTCTCCTTTTCCTGATGATTTGGCTTTCTAGCCTGGCCCAGCCTCGTGCTGATCAGCCTTCCATCACATGAGTGAATGAGTGACTCTCTATTTTATTCAGGCAACTTTGAAGCTTGTGGTAGTTTAGTGGGTAGCGCGCGTGGCTTATAACTCAGGCGGTTAGAGTTCGATTCTCGGTGCTTGCGAATTTTCTGCGAAAGCGTTTTTCTAGCGTTATATTTATTATCTAAGTTAGGATACTTCAAGGACTAGTTATACGTTCGGAAATTAGATATTTTTCAATTCAGATATTTTTATTAATTAAGTTTTTCCGCGCAGTTTCGTCTAAACAATTCTGAAAACCAGGGTACTATTTATTTATTTACTTGTTACTAGACGGCCAAGCTAGCGGCTGGCCAAATGGACTGGCCTGGGGCTAGCCAAAAAAAAGTCACACTTTTGTCCAGGCCCAGGCCCGATCGTCTAGTCCACGCCAAGACAGGAATCCAGATGGTCTGGACTGGGCCTGGCCGACGCCAGAAGATTTTTCCACACGAGTATGAGAAGGCTCCAGGTGAAAAGTTTTCCCTAGATCACTTATGCACACGTCGTGTCTAAGAAAATTGATAGGTTCGTTTATCGATTTCTTCATCTTTTTTATTCATCTCTCGTGCTTTCAGGAAAGGAGAGAAAATTCCTAAAGAGATGTGCCACATATCTTTTCAGCAAGAAAAATACTCATTCGTCTGAAAATATGTTTGCTTTTATCAACGATAATATATTTTTATTCCTCACTCTTTGCTTTTAGAGACTAATGCACATTGAAGAATAAATTTTAAAAAATTTCAAAAACCTCTAGAAAGTTTTTGTAATATTCATGACTTCCTGGGCTTTTATTTGACCCCTTTCCAACTTATGTATGTATTGCAGGTCTGTAATTTTGTAATCCTATTCTGCAGCTTTTGCATTTGTAATTCGAGTTAATTATTCATATTTGGCTTGCGTTTATCTTTCCAGTTATCTAGGCAGTGACGTATCTAGAAACGTGGAGGCCCCCCTGCAAAAATTTTTAGGAGGTCCCACTAGGGTAGTCCAAAAATGCATAACAAAATGAGTGAGGTTCCTAAAAAAATTAATTTTTATACTTTTTTAGTTTTAAATCGGTCAATATTAACCAGTACCTCCGGGCCTTTGAAATTAACATGGGATTTTAAATGGAAAAGGCTCATTTTCCAGAAAAATCAGAAAAACAACTACTTTTGATAACATTTTTATAAATTAAAGTTCAGTCACGTGTTGAGGAATGTTCAAGGAATGATTTTCTCTCAATAACATTTGATTTTGACCACACCAATCCCTTTGTATTGTGCCCGGGAAATGCCCCCAAAAATCAAGAATAGCAACTTTATGTAGAATTCATGCAAAAGACGACTTTTTGAAAACTTTCTGGCATAAATGATTATTATTCGGTAATACATAACTACTTTAAATTGTTTAAACAATTGTGAATTGTCTAAACAAATTTTTGCCCCCCCAGTAAATAGTGAAAAGTTATTATTTTTCGGGGTGAATAATACATCTCATGAATGTTGAGAGTTGTATTTTTTGTCTGACATGTTTTTCAATTGTTAAAACAATTTCTATTTGAATAATAACTTCTTTCTTCCATAAAATCGTGAAAAGCTAGTCTTATCTTTAAGTAAGACCCAATTAACGACTACTGAGAGGAAAATTATTTCGTTTAAGGCATTTTGCAATTATTTAAATAATTTTCATTTATTAAAACAATCCCCTCCCTCCCCCACCCCCCGATAATCGTGAAAAGTTAGTATTTTCAGAATGAGTGATACAGTTAATGAATGTTAAGAGTAATATTTTCGTGAAAGACTGTTTTCAAATTGTTTAAACAATTAATAATCATTTACTTGAGCCTTTTTATAGGAAAGGTGTAAAATTTTCTAGTATTTTCGAATCTCATACACTATGTCTTTTATTATTCAGTATTTTCTTATTTCAGAACTTATAACCTAATTATTTAAAATATTTATTTGTTTAAAGCATTTTTTTTAGTATGTTATCGAAAGTTACTGTTTTATATAGATTTCGTTTCGTAAAAATTTCCAGGCAGCTGGCAAAGTACATTGTCACGCGAAATGCCGTGAAAACTTTAAATTCCACAGTTCCAAAATTTCACATTGCAATCCGATACTTAAAATAAATTTAGAATTCAAAAAATTATTTCTCTGTTCTGTTTCATTTATATAATTTGAGAACAACTAACACACAAATTACTTCCAATTAACAGGTTCCAATAATCTACGGGCGTTATTTTAGAAAAAAACTATACTTTTGTTATGCCAATAGAATTCAATAAACTCATTGTTTAAACAAATAAATGTTCAAAAAAATTGTTTATAAGTTGTTCAATAAGAGAATACACAATAATGCGGGATAGAATGTAAGAGATTCGAAAAAACTAGAATTTCATTCACCATTTCTATGAAAAAGGCAAAAGTGAATAATTATTAATTGTTTAAATAATTTGCAAACTATTTTTCACAAAAAATATTACTCTTCACTTTCATTAACTATATCACTTATCCCGAATGTACGGACTTCTCACGATTCAGCAGGGAAAAACTTGTTCAAATAATCCATAATTGTTTCAACAATTGAAAATTAGTTTAAAAATACTTGAAAAGTTGTGTGTTACCAAATGATAATCATTGATGCCAATGAAAGTTTTTAAAAAATCGTCTTTGGCGTGATTTACACATAAAATTTATATTTTTGATTTTTGGGACATTTTCCGGCCATAATACAAGGGGAATGGGGGGGGGGGGATTTGTAAAAATTAAAATTTGTTTAATGGGAATTATTTCTTGAATATTTCTTAAGACGTGACTAAACTTTAATTCATATAAAGTTGATGACAAGTAGTTGTTTTACCCATTTTTTTTTTTTTTTAATAAGCTTTTCTCATTTAAAATCCCATTTTAATTTCAAAAGTCCGCGGGCACGGGTTAATATTGACTGATTTCAAAAAAAAGAAAAGATAGGGAATTTATTTCTTCGAAATCCTCACTAAATGGGGGGGGATCCTTGCTCTCTAGCAAAAAAAAAAACTTTTTTTGGACCACCCTAAGAACCCACAGTGGGGCAGAATCGTGAAAATGCGGTCAAAAGTCCTAAACTAATTAGAATGTAACGAAAAGACACTTATTATATTTTTTTGAGGCCGCTGATTCCAAATTCCGTATTCAAAATTCAAAATTCAAAATGGCGGATGAAAAATGGCAGACAGATTTACAAAAACATAGGATTTGCATGAAATTTTGTTAACGGGGGTCTTTAGGACCTCTTGCTACGAATTTTACATTAAAAATTCAAACTTAAAAATGAAGGATGCAAGATGGCGGACTGTTTCACCAAAAGTAATAGTATTGCAGAAGTGTTTGTTATTAATTGTTTAATTTAGAGCGCTCGTTCCAAATTTCATATTATAAATGCAAAATTCAAAATGGCGGGTGCAAAGTGGCAGACAAATTTACAAAAAATCTTGGATTTGCATGAAACTTTGTTAAGGGGGTTTTTTGGGATCTCTCTTCGCGGATTTCGCATTTACAATTCCAACTTTAAAATAACGAATGCAAAATGGCGGACAGTTTCTCCAATAATGATAGTATTTGCATAAGAATTTGTTATTCATTGTTTATTTCAGATCGCTTATTTTGTATCCCGTATTAAAAATCAAAATAGCGGATGCAAAATGGCAGATAAATTTTAAAAAATATGGGATTTGCATAAAACTTGGTGAACGGGGGTTTTTAGGATCTCTCTTTACGAATTTTACATAAAAAATTTCCACTTAAAAATGAAGGATGCAAGATGGCGGACAGTTTCATAAAAAATAATAGTATTAGCAGAAGAGTTTGTTATTAATTTTTTAATTTAGATCGCTCATTCCAAATTCCGTATTATAAATTCAAAATTCAAAATGACGAATGCAAAATGGTGGACAGATTTACCAAAAAAGATGGAATTTTCATAAAACATTGTTAACGGAGGTTTTTAGGATCTCTTTTCACGAATTCTACACAAAAAATTCCAACTTAAAAATGAGGGATGCAAAATGGCGGGCTGTTTCACCAAATATATTGCTTTTGCAGAAGAATTTGTTATCGATTGTGTATTTCAGATCGCTCATTCCGAATTCGTATTGGAAATGCAAATTTCGAAATATCGGTTGCAAAATGGCGGACAGTTTCACCAAAAATGGTAGTACTTGCAGAAGAATTTGTTATTAATTGTTTAATTTAGAACGCTCATTCCGAATTCCGTATTGAAAATGAACAATTTTAAATGACCGATGCAAAATGGCGGACAGATTTACGAAAAAATATGGGATTTGTATATAATTTAGTTAACAGAGGTTTTTGGGGTCTCTCTCTACGAATTTTGCATTAAAAATTTTAACTTCAGAATAGCGAAAGCAAAATGGCGCAGTTCCACTAAGAATATAATATTTGCAGAAGAATTTTTTATCAATTGATTACTTTAGATCGCTTATTTTGAACTACGTATTAAAAATGCAACATTCAAAATGGCGGAAGCAGAATGGCAGAAAAATTTACAAAAAATATGGGATTTACATGAAACTTGGTTAGCGGGGGTTTTTGGGATTTCTCTTCATGAATTCCGCATTAGAAATTCCAACTTCAAAATGGCGGATGCAAAACGGCGGGCAGTTTCACCCAAAATATTGTATTTGGAGAAGAATTCCTTATTAATTGTTTATTTTAGATCGCTCGTTCCAAATTCTGTATCAAAAATACAAAATTCAAAATGGCGGATCCAAAATGGCAGACAGATTCACAAAAAAATATGGGATTTGCTTGAAACTTTGTTAGCGGGAGTTTTTGGAGTCTCTCTTTACGAATTGCGCATTAAAAATTCCAACTTCAAAATGGCTGATATAAAATAGTGGAAAGTTTCACAAAATATGATAGTATTTGCAGACAAATTTGTCATTAATGGCTTTTCTTAAATTGCTTATTACGAATTTCGTATTAAAAATGCGAAATTCAAAATGGTAGAGGCAATGTTGGACCATTTTACAAGAAATTATGGAATTCACATAAAATTTTTTATTAAAGGTTTTTGGAATCACTGATAACGAGTTTCATATTAAAAATACAAAATTTAGAATAACGGACCCAAAACATCAGATTATTTTACCCAATTTATCGTAGAATCGTCCGAAAAGCCAATTATAAGAGGTTTTCTGGGTCGCTTCTACGAATTATTTGGTCAAAATTGTAAAATTGAAAATAGCACACCTAAAAATTCGGGTTTTACATAAGTAACAAATATTTGTGTTTAATTGAATAGTAATTATGAAGCGATTTTATTCCTTTTAATTCGAAATAGATGTAAAATAAAAAATTGGAAATGCATACAAACTGAAATAAAGTAACAAAGTATTCAACAAATGTTAAAAACGCAGAAACCTAATATATTAATCAAATATTTAGGATATTTAAAAATAAATGTTGAAATATTTGAAGATAAAATGAAACAAAAATTGGAATAAAGAATGAATTTCAATATTATGAATTTTCACATTAGCATCATATAAAATCTGCAGTTTTTATGGTAAAAATGTAATTTTTACTTAAAAAATTCCTATTATAATACTAAAGTTTAGCGCCAAAAATAGGTCTCATTTGATCCTGTTTTATCACTTTTTGAAAATATAATGGAGTTATGCATACTTTTTTAATTCGTTTTAAGGTTAACTGGATAGAATTTTCAGAATAACTTCAAATACTGCAAAAAAAACGCAAAATATTTTTTCAGAGATTAAAATAGAAATCATAAAGAACTGATTTCTAGGAATAACATAGTGATCTTTTTGGCCCTATTTAAAACTATGTATTTTGTTTGAAAATTCGTCTTTTTAGCTTGAAAATTCGACAATGTAATTTAATTTTTTTTCTCTCTTAAATGAAAATTTTGTTGGTATAAAATTCAACTACTTTGCTGAAAATTCCTCTCTTTTATTAGAAAATTAATCTTTTCAGTTCAAAATGAAAGCGTTTGGTTGAAAATTAATCTCTTTCAGTTGTGGATTCAACTATTTTGTTGAAAATTCGTCTTTTTTGAATGAATTGAGCTGGTTTAGTTTTAAAATTAAAATATTTTCTGTTTGAAATATCAACTATTAAATCTTTGTAGAAGATTCATCTTTTCAGTTGAAAATTTAAATATTTCATTTATGGTTGAAAATTACATCTTTTTAGTTAAAAATTCAAATGTTTTGTTGAAAATTCTGTTGGTAGGAAATTAATCTTCTTGGTTGAAAATTCAACAATTCGATTGATAATTTATGTGTTTTGATCGAAAATACGTCTTTTTGATTAAAGATTACTCTTTTTTAGTTCAAAATTCAACTATTCGTTAGAAAATGTATGTATTTTGTTGGAAATTTGTTTTTTCTTTCAACTATTTGGTTGAAAGTTCAAAATTTTGGTTAAAAATTTGTGTATTTTGTTGAAAATTCGTTTTTTGGTAAAAAATTAATCTTCTTGGTTGAAAATTCATCTGCATTTGGATAAAAATTCATTTATTTTGTTAGAAATGCAACACATTTAGTTGAAGATTCGGGGATTTAAAACACTTTAAGTTGAATCTTCAATATTATAGAAAACTTTTAATGAAATAAATCATGCATTTTCTTCAAGAGAAAATTCGCTTTCGGTAGAACAGATCGAATCTCTGCTGGACATTTTTCTAAGTTGTAATATGTTTATATTTTTTTTAGTAACAATTTTTCTTACGTAAGATCTTCCACTCCCTTCCCTCATAATAAACAGTAAGATTTACCTCAGCCTCTTTCCACCAAATCGTCTTACGTAGGTTTTGGATGATCCCATAAATAGATTTTTGCTGCTCAGCCTAAAATGCCCCTCGCAAGAAGAGCCCTTTCCCCGCAATTTATTTTCTGTATCAGTTTGAAAAATCTTTCTTGGCTGAACATTCAACTCTTTTGTTGGAATTTCTTCATTTTACTTCGAAAATTCACCTGTTTTTGTTGAAACTTTATCTATTTGGAAAAAAATTCATCTATTTTGTTGAAAATGCAATACTTAAATAGATTTTTGCTTTTGATGAAAATTCGTCTTTTTGTTTTGAAAATTCATCTCTTTTTGTTAAAACTTCATCCGTTTCGCTAGAAAGTCATCTATTTGGTTGAAAGTTTAATATTTAAATGAATTTTTGCTGCTCATCCTGAGAGACCCCCCTGCAATAATTCTTCTGTATTGACTGAAAAATTTTTCTTGGATAAAAATTCAACTTTTTTGTTGAAAATTCGCCACTTTGCGTTGAAAATTCATCTCTCTTTGTTGAAAATGCAATACTTAAACAGATTTTTGTTGCTCAGTCTGAGAGGTACCTTACAGGAACAGCCGCCCCCCCCCCGCAATTTATTTTATGTGTTGACTAAAAAATCTTTCTTGGGTGAAAATGCAACTCTTTTGTTGAAAATTCATCTTTTTTGCTTTGAAAATTCATCCATTTTTGCTGAAACTTCATCTATTTGGATAAAAGGTCATCTATCGGGTTGAAAATGCAATAATTCAATAGATTTTTGCTGCTCAGCCTGAGAGGCCCCTGGCCGGAAGGGGCCCCCCAGCAATTTAATTTCTGTATTGACTGACAAATCTTCCTTTGTTCAAAATTCAACTATTTTGCTGAAAATTTGTCTCTTTGTTTTGGAAATTCATCTTTTTTTTTGAAACTTTATCTATTGGGATAAAAACTTCATCTATTTGGTTGAAAATGCAATACTTAGATAGATTTTTGCTGCTCAGTCTGAGAGGCTTCTCGCAGGAAGAGGCCCCCTAGTAATTTATTTTCTGTATTGACCGACAAATCTTTCCTTGTTCAAAATTCAACTCTTTTCTTGAAAATTCGTCTTTTTTCTTTGAAAATATATCTCTTTTTGTTGAAACTTCATGTACTTGAATAGAAATTCATCTATTTGGTTGAAAATACAATATTTAAATAGATATTTGCTCCATAGCCCTCGAACGAAAAGGCCCCCCAGCTACAGGTTTTCAGAATTGACTGACAAATTTTTGTTTGTTTAAAATTCAACTTTTTTGTTGAAAATTCGTGTTTTTGCTTTGAAAATTCATCTCTTTTTGTTGATACCTTATCTATTTGGATAAGAATTCTTATATTTTGTTGAAAATGCAATACTCAAATGAATTTTTCCTATTCAACCTAAGAAACCCCTCGCAGGAAGAGGCCTCTCCCCCGAAATTTCTTTCTGTATTGACTGAAAAAATCTTTTATGGCTGAAAACTCAACTCTTTTGTTGAAAATTCGCATTTTTTGAAAAAAGTTCATCTCTTTTTATTGAATCTTCATCTATTTGGATTAAAATTCATCTATTTTGTTGTATATACATCATTTGAATAGATTTTTGGTGCTTATCGTGAGAGGCCCCTTGCAGGAAGAGATCCCCTGCAATTTTTCTTTTGTATTGACTGAAAAACTTTTCTTGGCTGGGAATTCAACTCTTTTGTTGAAAATTTTTCTTTTTGATTTGAAAATTCATCTATTTTTGTTCAAACTTGATCTATTTGGATAAAAATTCATCAATTTGATTGAAAATGCAATACTTGAATAGATTTTTGCTGCTCAGCCTAAAAGGCCCCTCGCAAGAAGTGGCCCCCCAGCAATTTATTATCTGCATTGACTGACAAATCTTTCTTTGTTTAACATTCAACACTTTTGTTGGAAATTCGTCTCTTGGATTCGAAAATTCATCTTTTTTACTTAAAACATCATCTATTTGGATAAAAATTCATCTATTTGGTTAAAAATGCAATGCTTCAATAGATTTTTGCTGTTCAGCCTAACACATCTCTGGCAGGAAAAGGCCGCCCAACAATTTATTTTCTGTATTCACTGACAAATATTTCTTTGTTTAAGAATCAACTCTTTTGTTGAAAATTCGTCTTTTAGCTTTTAAAATTCATCTTTTGTATTGAACCTTCATCTATTTGGATAAAAATTCATCTATTCTGTTAAAAATGCAATACTATCGACTGAAAAGTCTTTCTTCGTTGAAAATTCAACTCTTTTGTTAAAAATTCGTCTTTTTGCTTTAAAATGTCGTCTATTTTTGTTCAAACTTCATCTGTTTGGATAAATATTTATCTAATTTGTTGAAAATGCAAGACTTGAATAGATTTTTGCTGCTCAGTCTAAAAGGCCTCTCGCAGGAGGAGACCCCTCCGCAATTTATTCTTTGTGTTGACTGAAAAAACTTTCTTGGTTGAAAATTCAACTCTTTTGTTGAAAATTCGTCTTTTTCCTTTAAAATGTCGTCTCTTTCTGTTGAAACTTCATCTACTTGGATAAATATTCATCTATTTTGTTGAAAATGCAATACTTCAATAGATTTTTGCTGCTCAGCCTGAGAGGCCCCTCGCAGGAAGGAGCCCCCCAGCAATTTAATTTCTGTATTGACTGACAAATCTTCCTTTGTTTAAAATTCACCTTTTTTGTTGATAATTCGTCTTGTGGTTTCGAAAATTCATCAATTTTGTTGAAAATGCAATAATTCAATAGATTTTTGCT
Organism: Melikaiella ostensackeni; assembly: GCA_032362435.1. NCBI lineage: Eukaryota > Metazoa > Arthropoda > Insecta > Hymenoptera > Cynipidae > Melikaiella > Melikaiella ostensackeni. Next base: position 12,556 of record JAUMHM010078583.1, read on the forward strand.
GCTCAGCCTGAGAGGCCTGACGCAGGAAGGAGCCCCCCAGCAATTTATTTTCTGCATTGACTGACAAATTTTCCTTTGTTTAAAAATCAACTCTTTCGTTGATAAATCGTCTTTCAGCTTTAGAAATTCATCTTTTTGTATTGAACCTTCATCTATTTAGAGGAAAATTCATCTATTTTGTTAGAAATGCAATACTTGAATACACTTTTTCTGCTCAGCCTAAGAGGCCCCGCGCAGGAAGAGGTTAACCTACAATTCATTTTTTGTATCGGCTGAAAAATCTTTCTTGGTTGAAAATTCAACTCTTTTGTTCAAAATTCGTCTTTTTGCTTTGAAATGTCGTCTCTTTTTTTTGAAACTTCATCTACTTGGATAAATATTTATTTATTTTGTTGAAAATGCAATACTTGAATAGATTTTTGCTGCTCAGTCTGAAAGGCCTCTCGCAGGAAGAGCCCCCCCCCCCCGCAATTTATTATCTGTGTTGACTGAAAATTCTTTCTTGGTTGAAAATTTAACTCTTTTGTTGAAAATTCGTCTTTTCGTTCTGAACATTCATCTTTTTTTGTTGAAACTTTATCTATTTGGATAAGAAGTCACCTATCTGGTTGAAACTGCAATACTTAAATAGATTTTTGCTGCACAGTCTAAGAGACGTCTTCGCAATTCATTATCTATAGTGACTGAAAAATCTTTCTCGGCTGAAAATTCAACTTTTTCGATTAAAATTTGCATTTTTACTTTAAAAAATCATTTCTCTTGTTGAATCTTTATCTATTCGGATAAAAGGTCATCTATTTTGTTCAGAATGCAATACTTGAATAGATTTCTGCCGCTCAGTACAAGAGGCCTCTCGCAGGAAGAGCCCCTCTCCCCGTAATTTATTTTTTGTGTTGACTAAAAAATCATTCTTTGTTGGAAATTCAACTCTTTTGTTGAAAATTCGTCCTTTAGCTTTGAAAAGTCATCTTTTTGTATTGAACCTTCAACTATTTGGATGAAAATTCATCTATTTTGTTAGAAATGCAATACTTGAATACTTTTTTGCTGCTCAGCTTAAGAGGCCCCGCGCAGGAAGAGTTCACCCTACAATTTATTTTCTGTATCAACTGAAAAATCTTTCTTGGTTGAAAATTCAACTCTCTCATTAGAAATTCGTCTTTTTGATCTAGAAAGGTCGTCTTTTTTTGTTGAAACTTCAT